>JAUZST010002660.1:0-17835 GCA_034779995.1 Parotocinclus haroldoi | reverse complement strand
ATCTCGCTGACCCGCTTTGTATCCGCTCTAAGTGGCGACTTGTGGCTTCTTTTTCTTATTCGCTCTTACGTTCTTTGTTTCGATTAAACAGAATTTTGGTCCAAATAAGCGAATAAAATTACTCGTGTATAATAGGATTTCTTTCTGTAATTTAGGATTCGGTCTGAATAAGCGTCTGGTCCCAATTAACCGGATTCGACTGTATTAAATTTTTATATGGTTACACTATCATACAGCTACTACTCTATCCACTAAATGGATATGAAATGACCAATGTGTTGTGTATAGGCTTCTTATACAAAAAGGCCATCTTATCATACACACCTAAAGTATAGCTGCACTTTGTATGGTAGTGCTTATATAATACTGTTAATAATCGTACAAGGTGCACCTAATAAAATGAAATAATTCAGTATGCGTGACTTTCTTCGGTGTGTCACTGGATATTTTTTCTCCAGGACTTGTAAACCCCTCGTGTTAGTCTAACCTTCAGTGACAAAAAAAGCATTTACAAGAGGTTGTTCGTCCGAGTCTGATTTTATGAGCTTGTGAGACCAGTGCATGGCCTTCAACATCCTAACACACCTAAACCTACAAACTGCAGGTTTGCCTTTTAGGATAATCCTGTGAGGTCAATGTATGAGGGTAATTTTTCATGCTATAACATTCCCGCTTGTGTCTGGAAATTCTACCAAAAAAAAAATTTTAAACGAAGTGTAGTGTATGTGCAAAAACAATTTGCAGCTGTTTGACCTTGACTCCACTGGCTGCAGTTGTTCCATGTTGTGTGAATATTGAATATTAAGGAAACACTTTCACACAGACACATTTGTGTCTGCAGTTTTCGATGTGATGACACAAAGGATATTGTGTTTTATAATCATTGCTCGACTACTGAAAATCTAAGCAGGTGTGCGTTTATACCCTATGATTTACGCGGAACTTGGACTGAATGACATTCCCAGCTGCACCCGGACCATGTTCCCAAAAACAATCTAGCACAAAGAGGCACCGACCTCGACCGGATCTAATGATGTTAAGTGTTAACGTGAAAAAGAAGGAGATACGCACAGGCCAGAGTGTTAAAGGCTACAGATTTGAACTGTAAGAGATTAGGCACTCTGCGCAAAAGGGTAGCAAGTGAAGCCACGGGTCTTAAATTCGGACTACAAATGCACCCCCACTTGCTGGTAATTAAAAAATTGAATTGCTTTTTATCAAAGGTGTTCCAAAATTCATCTCTGGGTGTAACATGAGGGATCAGAGTCATGTGATAAGCCCAGTTCAAACCCCAATGTCAAGAAGTGCGATCACAAGCAAACTTTCAAGGTTGCCACCAACTTGAATTTAATGCAGACAACAGTAACATTTGGACTTGCAAATCCATTCCGGGAGAGGCAGGATACATAACGTTGCTCCTTAGCACCGTGAACGAATGCTTTATTTGCTGAGCTACTGTGGATGGCATTTCACCTCTGGCAAAGTAAGGTCCATTTACCAGATGCGTTTCAGCTGGCACTGTTATTTCCAGCTCTTGGTTCACTGGCACCGGCTATGTACAGGTTATTGTTGCATTTGTTTCCTTCATTTTCCACTGGTTGACTTGCTGTTTTTGGAAAATCCTATAATATGTCTATCCTTCTTAAAAACTGGGGGATATGGAACCTTAACTCTTAACACTTGCAGGCCTCCTTATTAGGTACGCCTCGCTGGTACTGTTAGACCCACTTTGGTATTGCCTTACTTCTCCGAGGTATAGATTCAGTAAGGTGGCAGAAGCATTCCTTACAGACTTTGGGCCATATTCACAGCATACAGGAGCATACAGCTGCTGCAGATTTGGCCTCTGCACATGCATGATGAGAATCTGATGTTCCAACACATTCCTGAGGTGCTTTATCGGATTGACTTTCGGTGACCCTGTCTGTAAATAAATTGAGGTCTTTTAATTGAAATTAGGGAACGGCATTGAGCACTCATTTAAATCACCTTAAGAAATGTGCAATTTTTAACAATGTTATTTAAAAAAATCGCAGAAATGTTCCTCTGTGTGTTTAAATGTATTCAGTCATTTTTTTCTGCTTGGGTAACATGGAATAAGGAGGTAAGTTCCGCTTGCTGTGCCTTTCTTAATGAAAGTTGGCAGTTTCTGACCCGGAAAGTACCTGAACCTTTACATGCCGTGATGCCGTTGAATCC
Organism: Parotocinclus haroldoi; assembly: GCA_034779995.1. Taxonomy (NCBI): domain Eukaryota; kingdom Metazoa; phylum Chordata; class Actinopteri; order Siluriformes; family Loricariidae; genus Parotocinclus; species Parotocinclus haroldoi. The sequence continues at coordinate 15,636 of JAUZST010002660.1, read as the reverse complement.
ATTTCCAACTTCTGACGCCAAGAATGCTCATGCTACTGTTGACCTATAGTTCTTTAGTTTATCTGCCAAGCAATTTGAAAGCATTCCAGGAAAAGTCATGTGCATCTGTGGAATGTGCTTATGCAAAACCTGCAAGCCAAAATCTCTCTATATAATGTCCGGTATTTTTTTATTTATTATTTTTTTTTAAAGGATGTGTTGTTTTGATAACAGGGCTTACAGCACCTCCCTTCTCTTGTGCCAAAAATACACATGGATTGTGGTTTGGAGACACTCATGCTGTGCGTGTCAGGAATTTATCAGATGTTCTCTGACTTTTGCCATCAGTCATGTTAAACAGACTGTGCGCTGATGCACTGTGATATAGTGAATTTGGCCCCCAGGTTTGGGAACACGAGAAGATTCTTTAAAGCCACTTCACACATTTACACCTTAACGCAAGTATTTGGGATATGTATTTGTTGATGCAGGTAATACACGTGGAAAATCTTGGGCTGTATGGCGTAAAATCTAATGCTACTGGACTTAACACGGCTTAGGTTCAGAATGTCTAGGCTACGTCATTATAAATCATGTATTTAGAAAGTAGGTGCTGATAAATGATATATATGTTATATTACCACAGTAGTGTTTGTGTATTTATTCAGTGCTTTAATTCAGATTAATGTAACCATGCCTGACCTGACCTAATGATCTGGCGCTTAACCTGGAGAACCTTAGAGCTCATCCGTGCCTGTTTAACGTCTCGATGGGACTTAAACCTGGGCAGTGGATTCAAGTCTTAATATTTCTCCAGGGTGTTCTTTCCTGAAGAGCAGACTGGCACCCGGCACTCGACTACTGAGCATAAATTGATCGATTTTCAATATGAATACTTTAGAAAATGTTATGTACATGCCGCTCCTCGTTTTACGCTCGACCTTATGCTGGGAATCCGATATTAACCATAAATACACATTCAGCAGAAACCGTATTCTGAATTTACTTCTTTTTTTTTCTTTCTCTCTCAACTCAAGGCGAGCGTTATGCTGTACGATATTTTGTGCGTTCTGTGCTAAACAAATGTGGTGTGATGCAGGGAGTGACAAGCGCTCAGAAATGTACTGAGAATTAAAAATACGTTTTTGCTAGATGAGGATCCCAGCAATAGGTGACATAGGTGGGAGTGAGGAATGCTGGGAAATGTAGTGAGGAAAAGATCATGGTCGTGTTTTAAACATGTTTCAGGTAGGCCACACTATGATCTGTACAGTATATATTAATCTTGTTGGGTATTGATCAGTTGAATTTGCAGTGGGTTTGTCGTAGGGAACTAATCCCCATGTAGCACCTGTGTAAACATGCTTGTGTTTGTATGATATTTTGCAGGAAGGTGTTGTACTGCATATTGTCTACGTGAGGGAAAATCGAAATGTAAAATTCAGAGTATGCTTCCTGCTGAATGTGTTTGTGTTCCCAAAATTCCCAAAATTGTCAGCTGGACCATCGTAAAATTGGAAGTACCTGAATATGTAAGGTAGTTACATACAGTATGTTATTCTAATTGGTGCGTATTTGGACGGACAGGGATGTAGAGTTGTTTAATTCCTTAGCGACATTCCCTACCGACTACATGATGAAATTTTTATCTGCTCTCATATAAGTTGTGTTTCGTGGGTGGAAAGGCAAACAAGAAGACAAACAGTTGTTTACGAATGGGTCTGTATTCTTATTAGGCTTATAGTGTAGTGTAAAGTGGAACGACAGTCAGAGCTTTAGTGTTGTTGTTGTGCCGCCAAGCACTGGATTTAGCAGTATTATTTAAGGGGGCAGCCTTTACAACATTGGATGTGAACCAGAGGTGGAATATACAGCAGTTCAGACTTCTGGATTCTGGACTTTTGTACAGGAAATGACCTGGAAACACTTTCTTGGTCGTCCAGGTCTTCTGACGGCTGCCGCTGAATGACAGCGATTTAGAATATCAACCTTCTCAAACTTCTCTTGGTGGCTTGTGGTAATCGTCATGTCTGAATCATTCTGCTAGGAGACTGAGAGTGTAGCGGTATAAGAGGAGGGGTTGAGAAGGAGGGGTGGAAGAGGACTGGTAGGAGAGGAGGAGTAGGAGCGGGGGCTCGACCCCCTGTCCTGTCCTGGGATCCCAATTGGCCAAAGTGCTTTCAACTCCTGTTTCCTGTCGTATCCTCAGAGTCGTCGTTCCACTTTTCCACTTTGCCTCTCTTCCCTTTGAAGGCTCAGCTCCAGCTGTCCCGTTTTAACCTGGTGGACTTTTTTTTGTGGAACTTGAACACCAGAAGGCAGGGAAAGTTAGAACGTCCACGTTCAGTGAGCAGCTGAGGCAGATTTCAGCCGGGGGAAGCTGACGGGAGCCTGTTCCGCTTGGCCTCTAAATAGGAAAGCTTCTCCTCACGGTTTTGCTGAGTTTCCCATAGTACAGGTGGAACGTGGTTTCTTAGTATGCAACAGGCTTGGGACAAGAACTTGTTCGAGAAGTTGCAATTAAAACAGCCAGGATCAGGCCCGATGGACTCTTCGTTTGAGCACCTTCAAAGGTACGTATAAAATGCTGCATAAGGTTTATATGTGTGACATGAGGTGTCCTTTTGAATTCTGTTGATGCTGGTCTTCTTAAGCACGTGACACGTGTGCATGGTATCTGGTGGCAGATCTGAAATATTATGGAAGCGTACGGACGAATAACCAATTTCACAGTGTCTGCTCTTATGTATTCTGCTTTCACTTATGTGTGTCTAATTCTTTATGCTTTTCCTGCGTCACTGATAAAGCACTTTGGTCTTGCCTTTATTAGTAAACATTATATCCCAAAATCTCTGAAACATATCATGGAAATGTTATGTTTTTTAACTGTTAACTGTAAAACAGGAAAGCATAAAATGCAGAACATTAACATGAAACATAAAAAAGTCACTTGAAATATCTGATGGATTCCGATGTAAAAAAGCAAAGCAAATGTCTTCCTCTCTTTCCAGTTAGTTAATTACAATTACCACGTGTGTTCTTTATGTGAAATAAACGTATAAAAGTGACACTCCAAATATACAAAAATAAATTTTTCTTATTCCTATACACAAACACCTACACATAAATAATATATTTCAATACTAACTTAGATGTGCTTTAATCTTATTTCATGCATATTTTGGACTATCTTTTTTTTTATGAATTACTATGAAATTAATTAGTACTGAAATCTTTTTCAATGCTGCAGAGAAGTATCACAGCTCAATTTTACACCTAAATACCTCAGAACTGATAAGTGTTAAGTGAAATACTGCGCAGAAATGATTCCCAATACGGAATGTCATCTTAAAGAGCCATCTCCATCTGTGAAACACCGGTTTATGTTAAATATATGGTATCGTTTTCACATGAAAAGTTTAAATCCATGTGGCCAATAGAGCCATAGTCTACAGATTTCTAGAAAATGGAAATTTGATCAAATGTAAATTAAACTTTCGCAAAAGGTCAACAACTTTTTTGACATGTTCAGCACTTGATTAGTTAATTAATTATTATTATCGGTTTCCTCTTAGATCAATCACAGACCCAGGAATAACTGGAAAGCAAGCCCTAATGCATAACCCACCATGACTCAGACTATGGGCTTGTGTTTGTCCTTGACTAAGAAATTGTGTTGCTGAAATATTGAGTTTTATTATTTTGATGAATTACGGACCTTCTGTAACTCGTTTCTGTCAAAATGCCAGCCTTTAAAACATTAGAAGCTGACTGTGCACAATTGATTTTAGGGCTGAGATGAAACCCTGGCTTTACCCTATTTTTAGTAAGATTATAATTTAGTATTTAGTTTTTGATTTTTAGTGGTAATTTAGAAATTTAGTGACAGCCATAGACACATCAACAGCAAATGTGTGTAATGTAAGAGTAAGTGAGGAATTAAAAGGTGTGTTGAAAACTCCCTTGTTTTAGATATTTATTAAATTTGTTTTGTATTTTTAGTTTAGTTTAGTTTAGTTTAGTGTTTTTAGTTTATTATTACCCTGTAATTCTCTGGTCTATTGATACACGTTATGACGTGATTTGTATGCTATAACACTGCCATGTTGTACCTGTAAAGACTTTAAGCTTAGTTCTAATTCCAGCTGTAACTATGAAATTCTGCTGAAATGGTTGTGACCATCCAAACACTGAACAAATTTCTGTCTTTCTTTATATTTTTTATGCATTTTATAAAAGCATGTTTCATTGCTTAGATGTGAAGAAGTCGGATATTCTATACAAGTCGTTTCCTTAATCTCAACATTTAACACCGTATAATCATCTATATGCTACTATACTAAATATATACTAAAGCTTCTGTTATACTATACAGTTGTAACCATATGCATTTTAAATATCTTACTGAGAGAAAGTCAGGGCTGTTCAGAAGAGCTTCCAGGGTCCCTCATTTCAAGGCTACATTTCGTGTGCTGGCACTTGGTTTGCGTCGATTTGCTAGTCCAGAATCGCAGAGACTTAACTTTGAGTTCCAGCTGCTTCTTCAGACTGGCCATTTCTGAGGGAGGGGAAGTCTGAGGCTGCTCTGCAACAGGGACTGTCCAGTAAGCCCAATGAACAGGCCAAGGTCCCCTTCCCATGACTCTGACCACGATAAGCAGGGTTTAAACGGGGATGAATTTTAATCCTGGAAATTACTTCACTAGGGGATAATTATGGGTACTGAAGCCAAAATGAGATTAAAAACTCTTAATACACTGCTTTCAAAACGAATTATTACCCAATTATATATATATATATATATCTGAATACAACTTAAACATAAAACCGTCATTTTGATATCATATCAATATCATATTGGTATTTGAACCGCCTTTGATATCAGCCCAAAAAGAGAACATTTTTCATTAACAAATCTTATATGCCATTTTTTAAAACTCTTGCAGACTTTTGGGAATCATTAGGCAGGTGTTGCTGTCGCTCCCATATGTCTGAACGTTATGATATCCAGTATAAATTATTACGATCACATGGCTGCTTTAAAATGCACTGATTTATGAGCCTGCGACAGTAAAGTTTAACCTAAAAATGGCGTGAGGCTTTTGTTTGTCCTCAGGTGTTTCATTAGAGTTGAGGACTGTCCTATTGTGATTTATAGATGTGCAATTCATAGTGTGTTCTAATTTAAACTTGAAAATTCTGATTATTTTCCTTTCAAAATAAATCTCTGGTTAAATCTGTAATTGTTTTAGGCTATCATTTTGGATCAGGGCACATTACGTACTGCTCACAAAAATTAGGGGATATGTCATTAATTCAAAATAAAATAGTCCCTAATTTTTGTGAGCAGTAAATTTGTTTAAATGATTTTCAATATAAGGCCATTGCTCATGTTGTGTAAAATAAATTAAATAAATGTAATTTCATTAATAACAGCTAAATAATTTTTCAGATTTTTAAAAAAGTCATCAAAAGATGTATGGGGATACTCTGCACGTTTTATTTTTGTATAAGACATTTTACATATTGTGCTTAAAATTGTAACTTTTTTTTTTCAACCCAACCAATCATCCGATGTGGAAACATTATGTCAATCAAAAACAAATAACGTACAAACATACAATAGTTTTTTTTTTAAACCAAAAAAAAAAAAAAAAAAACACAAACATTTGTAAAGGAGATATTTTAGGACTTCATTTATCCAGAAACCCCATACTATAAAAAATTAATTGGTAATATAAGAGATGAGAGAAAGAAAAGCAAACCTTTGAGAGCTAAATCACAATCCATTTCTAATTCAACCTGGTGATGATCTATCCATTTCTGCTATAAAGCAACAGAATTTAAGAAGCCACGCCACTTAGAATGGCTTAAAATTTTTGGACAGAAAAATTAAGCTTTGATTACATTATATTATGTGATTTGATTACAATGTGTTGATCACTTCAAGCGGATCCGTTGACTCGTAGCCTGTTTGTAGTAAATCTATCTTGAGTGAATTGGTTTTCCGAGCTGCACTTGGTGATATGAAATGTCACAGCTGGAAATGAAGGCTCAGCCACTGACAGATCTTTGGCACAGCCATATCTTCCTGAATGGTTGCATTCATGTTGTTAGGAATTTTTCGAGATTGATTTGACGATGTTCTGTTGGTTCGGTGCTCTGTCTTTCTTCTCTCCAGCTGCTTGCTCTATATCCCAATGACAGATTTGAGTTAAATATTCGTTATTTTACTCACTTATTTTACTCTGAAAGTGCTTAAAATCAATTAAATATTGGTCACACATGCACACACAACTGATGCTATATAATTGGAGTAAGTGTATGAAGGGTTTTTGGGATGCACGTGCTATTGTAGAATGTAAAAGAACAGGTGGACATCACGTTACATTTAATGTAAAACCTTATAATATTGTCCACATGCAGAGGACGGAAGATCCTCCAGTGGCTCTGTACTACACTAAATGATGTCAATCTGCAATTATTTTGTTAATATTAACATAGATTCTGTTCCTCTGTTATTACAAACAAATCTGACTAGGTAAATTAGTCTTATTCTTACAATTGTTATCTGAACCACTGAGGGAGGTTTGGTCCTTTTTGACTTCTGGTTCTCACAAGGTATCTTTCTCTTAGGAACATTTAGTCAGTTTTTCCCTGCGACTGTCACCTTAGGCTTGAGCAGTTTGAGTCTGGCTCTCAATACCAGGAGATAATCTAAAGTTGTAAAGCTGCTTAGAGACAATGCTCCATTGTAAAAAGCGCTATATCAATCTGATCGACATGCCAGTGTTATGACTGACATTTGAAATAATATATCTGGAATTGACCTTTTTTTTGGGACCGTGGTAACCTAGCGGTTAAGGTACTGCACTCTGGAACTGATGACCCTGGGTTTAAATCCCAACCCTTGAAAAGCTGCCACAATTGGGTCCTTAAGCATGGCCCTACAAACCATTGCTTGAATTGTAAGACTGTATGAGTTGTAAGTCGCTCTGGATAAAGGGCGTCTGCTAAATAATGTAAATGTAAAACAATCAATCAGCATGCATTATAATAGACAACATTCTGATTCTGAATAACTGATTATTTCAAATTCCTTTGAAATAGCAGCTCTATACAGAACATTATAAAGAAGCTTTATTAATGCAAGTCCCTCTACAACGTGTTTATTAAAAAGTATTACCTAGTATTTTAGTCATGCTGTATTAATGTCTTTATTCATGTTCCCAGTGGTGGATTTCTTATTAATCTCAATTAAAATGCACAGAATGTCTGACGATCATGGTACTTGCACTTGGTAAACAAATGTCTGTCTGACAGTTTATTCAGTAAGGTGAAGAGATCTGTATGGCAGCCCATTCAGCTTGGTCCTCACTCATTTGTTTTGATATGCGGGACCATCAACACCTGAGGCTCCAAATTTATCTCACAGCTGCCCTTCAGAGCACACAGGGGTTTAGTCTGTTTATTCTAAGGGGTGTATGGGATTTGTTTCTTTATTTAGGTTGTCTTCATGAAATTTAATTGTTTCTTGCATGTTATCCTTTGTTTCTGGGACTGTGGTGTTCTGTGGACCAGAACTAGTGCTGGGTGATTTGAAGTCAAATCAGTATCACAATTAATTCCACACTTTAACCCGGCTGGGGTTAAGGAACGGTTATTTTGCTTTTTGGCCTTTTTTTTTTTTACTGACAAAGTTGTAAAGCATTGCAAATATGTGACATTTATATTTATATTCATGAAAGAGTGCATACTGCTGTGACTTTAAACTCACAATATATATATTTCTGGTTCTTTATTGAATATTTGAATTCACACGTCAATCAAACTGTCTTATGAAAAGGTCACATTTGAGTTTTATCTTCCTAAACATTAGCAAATAAATAACTTGCATTTATTGCAAACACGAAACATTTCAAATAATACCATGTGAAAATTAGAAAGTAACTGTTAAACAAATATTTTAATTGTAACATTGCCATGCACAATAGTTTTACATCAGAATTTTGTCGTTACCATCCTCTCTAAAGTCAAAACGTGTCCAAATGACGGACGCTTTATGTTTCTTTGGTACAAGCTGCTCTGTGTTTGAGTTTTCTTTCATGTCACTGAATGTACAGGCTGGAGTCTCGTGATTGCACACGGGGTAGCATGTTTGAGAGGGGTACCAAAATGAGAAAAATGACAGAAAATAGAATTTAAATAAAACCAAAATAACCAATGAATTATCCAGATATAGCCAAAAGGTATAACCAATGGTTCAGTCCCCAGCACTGCCAAGCTACCGCTGCCGGGCCATTGATGAAGACCCTTAATCTGTCAAACTGCAGGAAACTGCAGCAGGGCTCAAAAGTTTGTGAACCCTTTAGAATTTTCTGCATTTTTGCATAAATATGACCTAACGCATCCTAAAAGTAGATCAAGAGAACCCAGTTAAATAAACGAGACAAAAAGATTGTACTTATTTATTTATTGAGGAAAAGGAGCCAATATTACATATTTCTGACTGGCAAAAGTATGTGAACCTTGGCGGTTAATTTGAAGGTGAAATTAGTCAGGTGTTTTCAATCAATGGGATGACAATCAGGTGCAAGTGGGGACGACTTGTGTAAAAAAGAAAAATCTGTTAATGTTTTAGGTCATATTCATGCAGAAATATAGAAAATTCCAAAGGGTTCACAAACCTTCAAGCACCACTTTAAGCCTGACCCAAAAACACAAGCTCCTCCTTTTATTGTAGTTCATTAGCAGCTCGGAATTGTAAGATGAAACAAGAGACTTGATAAGTTTTGATCACTTTTCCCGGCCTCTGCATGACATGAAGCAGAGCACTTTGTAACAAACGTGTAGCATCCCTGGATACATCAGCTCTGAATATATGTATGCAGTCAGCAGCTGTTTCAAGGTGTCTGAGTAGTGAAATATAAGGACACTGTTTATTTGAGTTTAATTGCGAGTCTGTTCCTGAGCAGATCAGCGGTGGAGTGGCTTGTAAATCTGATTATTTCGTTCTATAAATACACTGCTCCACGAGGAAGCTTTAAAAGTCGTTCTCATGTTGGTGGCTGTGTGACAGACCTCTGTTTGTTGATACTGATATTTTTGATTTGTCAATGAAGGCATGTGTCCCACAAAGTTCTTTATCGACATATGATATAATGCCTCAGCCTTGCAGCCAATAAGCACAAAGAAGTGGCATCATGCTATCGCTCGAGTTATTCTTAGCACTTCACCCTGGCTGTGCATCCTGTACGACACACGAGTCCCTGATGTCACACCCCTAACCGTCATCAACTGACGCCACCTTCTGATTACGTTGTTTCGCTCCGGCGCTGTCGATTGTCCCTGGGAACAGCTGAGCGCTCTCATTCCAAAAGCGCTCCGCTTTCATCCGCACGAAATCCAGTTCTGGAAAATGCTGTAGTGACTTACAGCTACCACCAGCTGCGCATTTGTTGTCCCCTGTAACGTCGAATATTATTAGAGCTCCTCAGTGAAGTTCCAGTGAAAGTTCTGAGACTGCCGTCAATATACGGCAAGCCACCTACAATGAATGCATGCTCAGGATTTTCTAATGCCTGGATAATGCTCGAGGAGTGCAAACACATTCTGTTTGCTTCCAATTTAACAGCGTGAATTAAGAATGCAATAGGAATATGGTATATGGTATATATGGTATAATATAAGGTATTTTAGCTCTAAATAGTCCAAATCCTATGGCAGGTCAGACAAACGGCTATGAAATGGCTAGTGACGTGCTTGATGAGTGTCCATTCAGGCTGCCTCCATTAAACTGGATGAATGGCCCCACTAATTATATATATATATATTTGTATTCCATCTGTCACTTTTTCTGTAAGGCATTTTATTTTTTTTTACGGCTTAACCGGGGGATTGCAAGCTACCTGGCACCTTGCATCTAAAAGGTAGGCTGTAATGTAGACAGTAATCATTTAATTCTCAGCCCTGTTATTTACTATAGACCTACACCCACATGCACGACCATAGCAAATGTGTGCGTTTATTCAATGCAAGCATTCATTTTTTATTTCCAATCTATTTAGTGCTGTTTAAAAGTCTTATGTCATCATTAGATTAGAGTAATTAGCTTTAGCAAATGTATAATGGCCATATGTAGTTATATGGCAGTCTCCTTCTTAGAATACAAACATAAAACATGGGAATGTGGTGGCTTGGCGGTTAAGGTACTGAACGATGGACCCAATGCCAAGCTGCCTTTGTTGGATAATTGAGCAAAGACTTTAATTCCCAACTGATCTGATTATAAGACTTAAGGTTGATCTGGATAAGTCTGCTAAATTCTGTAAATGTGAAATATGGCCATTTCTTGGCGCTCAATTTAACACGGCTTGTTAAATTCAGTCTTCAGTGCATTTGAAGAAGAAAAAAATTGTCTGCACTTGTTGTTTGTTCTGCACTGACCATGCTTGCTAGACCTCTGCCCGACTCGTATGCCCTTTTAAGCAGAAACAAAAGGTTCCATGCATATCTGCTAAACTCTACTCATGTAGCAGAAAAAGTACTGTGTATTTTCATGTATATAACATACTTTTCCTTTTCTAGTGCAAATAAATCACCACTGGCCCTGAGAAGGATTTATTTAAATATTTTATTAAATGATCGGTTTTCTTATTTTTATCTGTCTATGTTTAGTGTTTAAGTATACAGCTCCATTAATGCATATAACTAAACAGTCTGGGGGCAGCATGGGGGATTGGTGGGTTGCACCGCTGCATAACAGCAAGAAGGTCCCGGGTTCAATCCCAGGGTGGAGCGGTTTGGGTCCTTTCTGTGTGGAGTCTGCATGTCCTTCCTGTGTCTGCGTGGGTTTACTCTGGGTACGCTGGTTTCCTCCCACAGTCCAAAGACGTGTGTTAGGTTAACTGGTGTCTCTAAATTGTAATTGACTTGTGTATGCAAACACCCCAGCCGGAAACAGTAACTGGAAACAGCTGCACTCTGGTCTCAAACCCAGATAAATGGGGAGGGGTGGAGAAAGCAATGGCAAACTACTCCACTATCCTGCCAAAATACTTCATGGATCACATCGATGAAAGACAGAAATGTGTGGAGATCAATGATCCGTCAAGTGTCCGCTTAATCCAATCCAATCCAATCCAATCGAAACAGTCTGGAACAGATTAATATCCGTTATTCTGTATGGGAAAACTGTTGGGCACTCGCTGTGTTCTGGAACAAGTTAACAATTACTGTGTTATCGAGTACTGAGGAACCACTGTACAGGAGTTTTTCCTTTGCAGTATTAAAAAACAGAAAAAATGAAATCTTTAGAAATTGCTTCTACAGGTTACAATGGCAAGTATTTAGTGTGACCTTCCCTTACACTTCCCTCACACTTACACAATAGCAGCATCTGGCAGCTTCCTTGGGATACCAGGTTGACACTCCTACAGTGTAAAGAAGCTTGATCAGGAGTGGTCTTTTCTGGAAAGGTAGCAGTCAAGAAACCACTTTTTTTGGAACGGGAACATGAAGAAGCTAAGATATGCTAAAGTTCGTAATGACATAAAATCTGGTCATTTGCACCAGGTTTCAGCATTCATTACCTCTTTATCGGTTCATCGATTTGCATTGTTTGAAGCTGCAGATGCCAAAATGCGTTGTAATCAGGCTTTTGTTTAATAATAAGCACGGTTTGAAATGCGATGTTCTTCTCACTTTGTCTGTTGTTTGCTGTATGAATCTGAATCATCCATAAACACCAGAGCGTGGCATGTGTTCACAGTGCGCTTTATTTAGCTCTTCTTTTGGCATTTGTGCAGCTTTCAAATACTCATCCTCCTTAGAGAGAGATCAGAGTACTGACGTGGCTCGCTTCACAGCTAAAGATACAGGTGATAATGATCTGATTACCGTTTTTCATAAGCCCAAGGCAGAGAAACATTCTGCACGTCTATTTTGGGCATAATTAGTAAACTTTCTTCGGTCTTGTTTGTGGATGAACTGCGAATGAATTACCGGTTCTGTTTTTTAATTAAAACTGCCTGGTAAAAATACCTCCTTTTCCGAGTCCACCTCTTCAAGTGGGCCCTGTACAGAGCGATCATACTAGTCAAACGAACTTGCCCAGGCACAGTACAGATTGACTTGTATTGAGTATGCCCTTATAGATATCAAGCTGAAACAACTGACAGCGGTAACATTATTCTGATCCTGCAGCAAGTAATGCCAATAAAATGCCATTTAATTATTATCTAACGCTAAGCGTAATTATTTTATATACACTGAAACCTCTGAATTCAAACGCTTTTTTATTCGAACAGTTATGACATTAAGCGGCCTTTCAAAACAATTTGCCCCTAATTTGAAATTCGAAACACCTTTGAAGTTAATTTATTCCCGACTATTACTTCCATCCATAATAATTTAGGTTCAAATTCAGACGTTCCACTGTACGTTAACTGCAGAAGAGAGACAATCGGCATTTAATCATGCTTTTTAAAAATTAATCTAGCAAGTTCTGTGTCATAAATAATAACAGACTGCACTACCTATCTGTGCCGACATGTTATTACATGCTATACAGCAATATGTCTTATACACCGTATATACCGTAGCATGTTTATCTCCCAGTCCAATTTGGAATTACTCTGCCCTACCTGTAAATTGTTTCCACCAAGTCTGAAGCAATTCTATGATTTGTTTTTGTTTGTTTGGATTACTTAAACTTGCTATCGGTGTGTTTGCTGCTGAGAGACCAAAAATACACCCCGCATCTTTCCTCTTTGCCTTTTTTTGGTCTGTTCTGGCCTAAGCAACCAACAACAGACCAATTTTGTGCTTAGCTCTTAACTGCTAGCAGACCAAGTGCACCCTAGACCGATCTAATCTGAATGACTTGTTCAATTCCATTGTTTCTGAATTAGCCAGACCACAAAAAGTAGGCAATCAAGATATTTGAATTTTAATTTAATATTTCCCATTTTCATCTTGAGAATGAGGTCTGTGTGAAATGGTTTGTGGATTTGGGTGGGACCACAGTCCTAGTTTCTTTCTCCGGATGAAGCGTGTGGTGTTTAAACATGCGCTTGTTTTCACCTCTGTAAAGGCTTTGGTATGTCCGGACACTGACCGCACATTAAACTCTTGCTTCCCCATCTGTTCCCTACTTATATATTTCACCCAAATACCTCTGAGTACATGATTGGGGCTCTTTCTTGTATGGTCTTGAACGCTTCCACCAATGTGAAATGGCTCACAGACGACCACACAGACATGAGACAGCGTTTATGGGGTCAGCTTTCTTGGTCTTGTATGGATTAGGCTGAAAGAAATGGTCGTAAAAGATGCAAGTTATGTGAAGCAAAGACAAAATGTTGGAGGCATGCGGAGCGGCGCCGAGAGACCCTGTGTATATATTAAAGAACGCCGTAGTCGAGCTCTGAAATGGAAAGTGAATTTGAAAATTGAATAACCAGACAGAAAGATCTAGTTTTTGTTTAATCCTGGTAAAATCTCTGAACAGAGGCATGTAACCGGTTTGCTTGTCAGTAGCTGTTATACTGAACTAAAAGATGTTTTGCGGGATTTTATTGATAACTAGAATTAAATGACAGTTTGTCTCAACTGTTTGTTTCCTTACTTTTAACTGTAGTCAGATAGTTTTAAAGCTTGACCTTTTGTGTGCCCGCTGCATGCGCTCAGTGAGTTTCTTAGATACTCATGGGGGCTCTGAGGAAAAACATTTTGGTGCCACTTCACTACAGTATGTGACCACTTGGACTTGACTGCAACACTCAAGTGCTTACATTTTTTTTGAAGAGCTAGGCCTGAGTAGGTGCGTGCATGTTTGTAGTAACCATTAATTAGGGTTTATAGAACAAACCTTTTCATTTTTAATAGGCAGTTTTATCACTCGTGCGCATCCTTGTAAATGTCACTATGTTATCACAGGCTGCAAAGCTGAGCTATGAAACCATCTTTCACTCTTTCGTAACTGATATAGAAACTCTGCCCCCTGAGACAAGTCTCCAGCACATTCCTCTGAAACCAGACGTTCACATGGACAAATTGGGCCCCTGTCAGCACAGTGACCCTTCTGCCACTGAAACACAAGAAATTGGCCCTGTTTATCAAAACGTTGTGTTTAATCCGATTATGCTTTAATGACAACAAGTGCTTATTATTAAGATTGCTTTAAATGCTCAGATTAGATAACGACGACACTGCAGAATGGCTATTAAAAACAGGGTTATATAATTGATTTATGATGCATGTAAGGGAAACTCGCACCTGCCAGATATATTCATGTGATGTACTGGTGTAAAAATAAATTATGTCAAACATTAGAATGTGTTACTCAAATCAGGGAACTTAAATCAATCAGTCAGTAAATATTGATTTCGCAGATTATGTACTGACATTTATAGGTCACATAATAATATAACTACTCTCTAAACCGCAAAACTTTCTTGTTAATAATGAGAATAAAAAAATGGTACTGGGTGGAATGTATGAAATAAACATTACACTCAAAGATCTTTAGTTGTAATACGAGTAAATATAAACAACATCTAGTACTGACTTATGATCACATAAAAAAGAACACATTTCTATTAAGTTGTGTGTTAAATTGTTTGTGTATGGGTAAATGTAGAGTATTAATAATTTTCTCACCAGTCTTCAAACATAAATAAATACGTCTGTTCATGACTTGCAAACATATTAAGTGAGGTAGGCGTTAATATTTTGTTGCTTATGTTGCTTGACCATGTAGGACACCTGTACATATGAGCAGTGTCACAACAAACAAACACATCACAATTAACACAATAAAGTCTTTCAGCCTAAAGAAATAAAACTTTAGATTCAACTAAATGGCAACCTGACTCACTAAGCCTGATTTCTGTCCCTGCTAGAGCTGAACCTTATGTTTTTGTTTTGTTTTTTAAAAAAAAAAAAACCTCAAACTGTGCTTTTTCAGTTTAGTTGAGCAATCAAGCATCTAATGAACGATTATTCTAAAAAAATTACATTTATAGCTTGAATTACGATGTATATTTGTTACGATTTTTTTTCAGCAAATGTTGAAAAATGCAAGCAAACTCTTAAAAAGAAAAAAAAAATGTTACAACAACAACAAAAAAAGTTTGTTCTGCCAGCAATTTGCCAGGCTTATATATATATATATATATATATATATATAGTGTGTGCGTGTGTATAGTATAGTAATAGTATAGTATAGTAAATAGATTTGTCAGGTGGCAGATAAAAAAAAATAGTGGACAGATTATGATTCCAAAGAATTGATAAGACATATATTTAATTAATGACTCACTATGTTGTAGCAATACTTGACTTAAAATGTTTATGAAATGATGGATTCTAAGAGATTTATTTCATCAATGCAGTAACGTAGCTCAGATGCTCACTGATATGCATTTATGCGTTAACAACAGTGTCACAGTAACGGTAACAACATATATTTAAGCCATTTTCTAACCATTATTGACCATTAAAAAGTTAATGTAATATGGCTGAATAATAATTAGAAGCTATGTGAGGATGATGCTGTGTGAATTAGAAGCAGTGCTAGATTGACTGTGGTAGCCTAGCGGTTAAGGTACTGGACTCTGGACCAGAAGGTCCAGGGTTCAAATCCCACCTCTGCCA
>JAUZST010002659.1:0-43781 GCA_034779995.1 Parotocinclus haroldoi | reverse complement strand
ATAATACTATAGAGAGTTGAAATTCAAAACTGGACATTGTATTATATTGGGCTATTGTGTTGCATCAAGCACTCAAAACTATTTGTACTACCACTTATACTGTCGCATGCAAATGTTTGTGAAACGCCAAATAATGTTTTACTATAATAACCAAGATTTGTGTCTTGTCTTCCAGAGCATCCTCTAGTGACATCAGATTTAGTTTTTTAGGATTTAGGTCTCATTCCAGTCTGCTTTTAAGGAGATCCCACAATGGTCCATGGTCTTCTAACCTACCTTATTAGTTATTTATTCTTTCAGCCTAGCGTGCTGTATTTTTTATTTTGCTGTACACTAGAGGCCCTTTGTGCTTTAGTGTGATGTGCATAACAAATGTTTACACAGTATACATACCTTCCCAATCATAAATGTCTGGCTCTGTCCTGCTTCTGGAGCATGCAACTAGGAAAGCCCAAGTGTTTCAGAATATTTTCTCCTTCACCAGCAGGGCAAGGTTATCTTTCTCCCTCCCAGCTTGTCAGCTCTTGTTAAGAGAAGCATCACACTTAATAGATTGAGCCAGATTAGTTTGCTTTCCTTTTTACTCCGCCATGCAGTCATCTTACTGCCATCTTTACCTTGGCAAATGAAAGACGGATTGCTTGCTTTGTTTTACAATTTCCATGTGTACTTGACGGAAGTCCTCTCTCTCACTTTGCCACCTTTTCCCTGATGACCAGTGTGTACTGTCCAGAGTTTTCTAAGACCTAGCCACTGGAGAGAGATAGGAGGTTAAGAGGGCTCTTCTTATCCAAGTTTCTTTTCTCCCTCGAGATCTCATTTGGAATGACAAGTTTTAGCAGAGTGAGTTCTGACCGCCTGGGATTACTGGAGCAAAACCACTAGCAATGCTCCTTCTATATTTCTCTCTTTCTATCTCATCCGTAGTGTCAGTCTGTCATTCTGATTTCTGTCCATCAGTGATATGGCATGACCATCATGCCGCTATAATTCGGGGTATTCTGGCTAATGTCAGTGAGACCTAATAACCAGGGGTTCTCTCACTGTGTACATGTTTCAGGCTGAAAATCAACGTTTAGCCATTTTCACCTAACATGTTTCCAAAGTGTTTGGATCTGGATTTGGACTTCCATCCAAATTCCATCAACTAGCACACAGTTCAGGGAGTTCAGACATGCAGGTAGAGAAACATGAGGCTTTTGGTATTGATTATTGCTGGTTGGTTATGCATACTGTGTCTCACACAGTATGTCTTTTAACAAAGAATCCACTTTTTGTCTCAGAACTTTAATTGACTTTTTTAGCTTTAATCCAGTCAGCCGTAGACAATTATCCCAGGGTGGCGTACTTACACTCAACAGCAATGAGCTCCTTTAAGCAGCTGACTGAATACTTAAATATAAAGATACTTGACTCTCAGAAAGCAGACGAGGCTATAAAAACATTTTGAACTTACCTGATAATTTCCACTGTAGGGTGGCACAGTGATTCATGCCGTCGCCTCATATAAACCAGGGATTAAATCCTGCCATGTCGGGTCAGGTTTATTTCTATAATTATTTATTTATATTGTTTATATTATCATCTAACATCTAAGGCTAATCCCAATTAAAGCAAGCCTAGGGCGACAGTGGAAAGGAAAAAACTCTTCAACGTTATAAGGAAGAACCTTGGGAGGACTAAGATTTAAAAAGAGACCCAACCTCCTTGGGTGATGGCATGTGTGGGGTTTTCCCATTCCTCAGTAGTTATTCCTCCTCTCAGTTTAACTTAGTACCTTAGTTCCCTGCTACATTAAAAATATGTTTTAGTCAAATGGCATCTCTAAAGTGTAGCCATGTGTGTGAGTGTTCCCTGCGATGATTTTGTTCACTTTGCTGTTAGATATTCCCCAGTCTATCCGTATGGACAATAAGAAAGTGACTGTAACGTCATTACGAAATAGAAGTTAATTTGAGTGCACTTGGGTGGAGAGTTGGTCTAATATCTTTCACATATCTTTCTAATATGTTTCATATCTTTTTGGTCTAAAGTCTTTCACCTTAGGGAGCTTGAGGTGAGCCTGGCAGTGTCAGCTGGCTGAATTGGGCAGGACATGAAGCAGCAGCTGAGGGAGGGGAGACTTGGCCTAAGAGGGGTCAATACTTAGAAAGGAAAATTTGGGAGAATAAGGAAATTACATTTTACAGTTACTTTATTTCATTGCAGACACCGTTCATGGTGAAGGGAACAAAATCCTTGTCAGACCAAAATTGGAGGGCACGACTCAGGAGCTTCTGAATCTGTTGGTTTCGTAGGACAGCAATCTCTAAGATGCAAACACGCTTATGACTGTATTATTTTATTATTCAATTGGCTGAATTCAACCTTCATGGCTTTCTCAGTTCTGATTGATGGACTGATAATTGACGCTTAGTTTCTCTAATTGGTTAAAAGACCCAAATAGGCAAGGAAGATTAACACCTGCACCTGCATAGTCTTGTGAGGTTTGTGCGTGATTTCTTTTGTTTCCACAAATGCGAACTGCACTGATGTCAGCTAATCGGTTTCATCTTGATTATCTCTTGTTGTATATGTTTCCTGCTTGGCATTTAATTAGAATGTCATCAGATGCCGGCACGGCTCTCGTGGGAATTTGCCGGTAACCCTCGATTTATCGGAGCTATTAATCACACTTTAATGCCAACGAGATGAATAGTGCGCAAATGTGCACAAATGTTATCCTTCTACGTTGGACATACGGGACTAGTTTCTCCAGACGGCTGTTAATTATTAACTCATTAATCCAGTTGGGTCCAGGATGAGCAGGTCTGGATTTAAGATGTATTGTAAAGCCTGAATGAGCTGGCAGGTCACCTTTCTAAATACAGTACTGTATGACGATGCTGCTTTCAGAGGCTGCTTTTAATTAGCGTGCTTATTCAGAGCGATAAACCTGGTCGAATCAATGCCCGGGGGTGGGGTGGGGGGTTGCTTATCTGCTGTACAGGTATGCCTTTACTGATGCAAATTGGCTCAATCAAATGTCACGGAGAATGCCAGCTGCGAAAGGTCTGCAGCTGATAAATTTGATTGTCTTGAAGTCGAGAGCTTTGCTTATTATTTAATAAATGCATGTTTGTGTTTCTGCTTGACTTGTCTACAGATTCACCGAAACATTAAAACCATCTGTTTAGATATGGGTTATGCATAGCGCCCACGTGAATTCTGGTCGGATCATTGTCCCGAGTACACAAAAAAAGAAACAGGACACTTTTGACCTTCTTCAGATAATCCATAGTCACAGTTCTGACTCTCACATGTCCACTTGGACACTTTTAATGGGTGACTAGGCAGTTCTATCTGCAGTATTTTTAGTGCTGTAATTAAGACTGGTAGAGCCAAGACCAAGAAGAGCAAAGACCAAGAATGGGGGACAGCAACTTTGGGACAAGAACAAGATTGGGAGTTGCTGAGACCAAAATGAGTTGGAAGCAAGATTAAGATTATTTTGATCATACAGTAATAACAACATTGGACAGGGTCACCAAGAGCTTGATGCCTAGCTGGCAGGACACAAAACAGGAACAACCACAGACAGATCATGAATCTATCATAAGCACATACGCTCACACACATACCACTGGGCCACATTAGTGTAATTGATTAACCTCAAACATGTCTTTGGACTGTGGAAGGTAGAAACCCACATGGACAGTGGCTCCACACAGAAAGGACTGCCCACAGACTCCCTGTCACTGATATGCTGATGTCCCTTTTCAGATCAATATCAGTAGGTACTCACCACTGCTGACTGGAGCTCCACACAAGCCTTGTTGTTTAGGAGATGCTCTGACCCAGTCATCGGGTTATAATGATTTGTCTTTTGTTATAGTTCTTCTGGTCTTATCTCCTGACCATTTCCCACTTCTAACACACCAGGTATAAGAACTGATAAATTGCAGCAACAGAAAGGTTTATGTATATAAAGAAATAGCAAAAACTGTGTATGCAAGCACAGCTATATTTCTAGGGTGGGAAAATGTAATACAAATTGTTCTTTCACAGCATTTCCTGTAAAATAATCAATAGAGCCAACACAAGTGAATTAGTGTTTCTAGTGCCCATGCAATATTTGTCTTGGTAAACAATTTCAAATGTTAATTATCTTAATTAATTAAGATACAGAATTCTATTCAGTTCATTTAAAATGGGAGCATAGGGTGTGCCTAGAGCCAAACCACATAATAAGCAGCAAAGAAACCTCTGCTAAATATTTTCTCTAACATCCATGCAGTTTGAAACCAAAGTGAAGGAAAAGCATAACTATTGCATTACAATAAAAGTTACAATAAAATACTCAATTACTAAGTGATAAAAAATAATAACAAACCAACCACAACTTTTGTAGCAACAACTGTTAATTAGTGCCTCTAAAGTGGCCATTAGTGTGAATGTGTGTGACCCCTTGTTTGGGGTTTTTCCTGCCCTTGCATCAAGAATTGCTGGGTGGGCACCAGCTGGTTGGTGACCCCGGAAGATATTGGATGGATGGATGGATGAATTATTACTAGTGGCATGGTAGTGTTGACATGGTGGTTGGTTAGTATGGTCACCTGACATTTTCAGAGTAAATCCATACCTTGGAAACCGCCTGTTTGGATTTTACATGTTCTCCATGTGTCTGTGTATTTGTGTTCTTTCAGGTATGTTCCTCCCATATTCCAATGGCATTAGGTCACATAGAGTTAGGGTTGGTTCCTGACTTATGATGATTAATTCATTGATTAATTCATTTTCATATCCGCTTAAACCTTGTCAGGGTCTCGGAAAAGCCGATACCTAATTAGTGGCAAAGGGCTCAGGACAGCAAACAACCCTAGACATGGCACTAATTCATCTTAGGGCACACATTTACATAGCCATACACACGCTCACACACAGGACAATTTAGAGATGCAAATTAACATAACACTCACCTTTGGAGTGTGCTATAAAACTTGAATACTTGAAGCCCACATGGACATTGGAAGTACACTCAACACAGAAATGAACCAGGCCACTGCACCTGGGGTGGAACCATCTCGCTGTAAGGCGACAGTGCTGGATCCTTGGTTTAATTCATGAAATGGATTCTACTTATGTGAAATTATTTGTGTGCCTGATTTATTTTGGTTCTCCTGTGAGTGTTTGTGTTTATTTGCTTTTGTCTAAGGCGGGTCCCTTGGGTACTAAATTGGATTAAGTGGAATTAATGAATGAATGCACCAATTAATTACGACTACTACTACTACTATTACTACTACTACCACTACTACTACTACTACTACTAATAATAATAATAATAATAATAAAAACTTGAAGGTATACATTCCACAATCCCACATGATGAAACCAACTTGAACAAAGATGATAAATGCAGCATCTGTTATTGTGAAGCTATGAAATGTTAGATACTGATATATTTCATATAGTAGTATCTGATATCTGCCAGGTGATAAGACCTCATCTACTATATAATGTTATACTCGAGTAAAACTGTGACATCTTTCACAAAAAGACACGTTTAAATAATAAAATATCTATCTAAGTTATTATTAATGAATCTAGTGAGAATGATGCATTCAGGCTGTACCCCAGTCCAGATTGTTATTCTCTCTTAAATAGCCTTCAGTTCTTGCCTTCAGTCTTGTGTTTTGCTTCAATCCCTGGAATATGTTTGAGTCTGTATTATGGCATGCATGTTCAATTTCTTTCTGCCAGTCTTCCAGCTGAATTGCATTTAGATTGTGTCTGCTCTCTAGACCCCGTTTGATCAGCTATCAGAATCGGGCCGCACCGTGACGATGCGCTCTTGAGCTTCTATCTTTGTTACATAGCTCTTTATTGGAGCCACTCAGACGTAAGAAAATAACACTGGCCATAGATTCATCATGTGGAAAAAAGGGGCTATTGATGGGCAATGATAATTCAAAGGAACTCCAGAAATTTTAATTAAACAAGTAATGTGACAGTAATGAGATTTTGTTACATTCTCACTGCCTATAGAGTGAATGAAACGTAAACACATAACAGCCCACCATGTAGCTGATTTCCCAAATCTAATTCTGTTGTGCAGAAGAAGATTTTACAATGAGTGGCAGTAACTGTGCTTTATTTTTTATTAGTTTAGTTCCCTATAAGTTTATGAGTAGGTTGGATTGAATATGTTAATGAAAATCATTTATCAAATTATTTTTTTAGACTACTTAGTAGATTGTTAGGTATTATGATGCACTCAGTTTCCCACACACTACTTAGATACAGTATCATTGCCATTTTCTTGTTTCTTCCTAATATTATATTGTTTTATGGTTTTAATTAGAATTGCAGCCTGCTTAGATATTGCACAACATCCTCTCAAACTCTCAAATTTGATCTCTTTTTTCCAACACTCTGCCTTACATAACCTCAGCCTCCTCTAAAACTACACTAAAAATCTAATAATGAAAACATAAGATTTTAATAATAATATTTTCCCTAACATTTGGTATGTGTAGTTATGTAAGCCTCCACATGATTTATATATAATTTAAACCTGAACTGAGCAAACCATGACAAGGAAAAATACCCTAAATGTAATAAGGAAGAAACCTTGTTACAGCCTAGATGATAAATGACCTTATTAATAATCTTATAGTAATAGTTTAAATAAGTTGAAGGTAAATTTTTAAAAAAATAACGAAAAAAACATGCAAAGAAATTATAATAAATAAATAATAAATAATAAATGTCACATGTATTATATATCATTATATGCAAAATAATTAATATTTAGACCAGAATAAATTATAAATAGTACACTATTATTAAAGGGTATAATACCATTCAATTTAGAATCTAATTTAAAATGATAAAATATAAGAAAATACTATATATGTAAATAAAATACTGAATATGATAACGTATTGAAAAATCAGGTGAAGTAATAATACAAAAATACTACTAAATAAAATTAAAAATAGATACATAACAAAGTGTGTCCTTTTGTGTCAAATTACAGAGACATACAGTAGCCTTTTAAAGTGGCATGCATGTGTAGGGGTAGAAATGAGAAATGAGAAATGTCTTACTGTCCACTCACCTTGGTTTTGCGTGCTTAAAATAACATGGAATATGTTGCACTTAAAATTACATTAAAAAAAACAGTTTCTCACCCCATTAATGTGTTCGTGAGGGGGCTGGGGAGGGAATGAAGTAAAATGCACTGTGTTTAGCTCTGAAATGAGATAAGACCTTTAATGCTGATGCTTCAGTGATGAAATGCTGATGTTAATAAACACACTGCATCCCAGAGTGACCTCATCTATCTTGGACACAGCTGATCATATCTCATACAGTATCTAAGTATCAGACCACGGTTCCACCCAAACAACTATCACTGTACAGTACTCTCACCCACTGCCTTGGGTCGTCGAGTCACATTTAGTTTCCTCTTTGCTTTGAAATCTCACATCAAAGAGTTTATTATCAGAGTTTTTTATACAATAGCTAATGCAGGCTTTTAATTGACTATCAATCTAATAGAATTGAGTTGATAGAAGCTACTTCAAAGTCCTTATAATGTGGTGTTTCCACCATTTTGTCTCTGTGCTTGAAAGTGTCCACAGTAACGGCTGAATCAACCCCCATCGCCTCAACAGCTAACATGACGGAGTCCTATGATGTTAGCGTGGAGCTAAAAGTGGAGCTAGTATGCTAAAAGAACGCTGACTCTTACGGGAAGACATAAAGACATGCTGGAAAAAACAAGCATACAGACACACACACCTCAACACTCACCAGTGCAACTTTTTTAAGGTCCCGGGTTCAAACCCAGGGTGGAGCGGCCTGGGTCCTTTCTATGTGGAGTCTGCATGTCCTCCCCGTATCTGCATGGGTTTACTATGGGTACTCCATTTTCCTCCCACAGTCCAAAGATATGCGTGTTAGTTCAATTGGTATCTCTAAAGTGGCTGTTAGTGTGTGACTGTGCATGACTGTGTGTGTGCCTTGCAATGGATTGACACCCCATCAGGGGTTGCTCCTGCTCTTGTACCCAAAGTTGCCTGGTGGGCACCGGCTGGGCCATGACCACATGGGGATTAGGCGGAAGAAAATGGATGGATAGATGAATGCAGTTTCAGTGTGCCCTCTTGTCAAACTTAGCAGCGACAACACTTTATAACATGAATTATCCAGAGTTTCTCAAACAATTTGTTTCAATTTGTGGCATTAAGCTGACATGTCGCATATGCAGGACTGTGTAAAACCCATGGCAGAAAATAAACAGGAAGTGTGTCTTCTCAATAAATGAAGTGTGCTCTCATCATCCATTGCATCCTTCCTCCTGCTGTTGGCCTTTAGACGAACCCAGTTAGCAGCAGTGCCGCTTTGAATGCAATTTTTTCGCATTTTTTGTTGGTTGCTGTTTTGTTAAGTGCATTGGCACTAAAGCAGCATGGCCACCCATGAATGTCACATGCTTTTAAATACCTCCAAAGTCACAACCAAAGAATTCCTTTACATTAGATGATTTTTGCCTGCGTTATGATTACAGCTTACTCACTTACCCACTGCCAATTCTGTGCGCAACGCAGCGGCATTCTTTATTCCCACATTTCTTGGTTTTTATTTAGTAGTGCTATTCAAACCTCTTAACGGAGACCTGAGATTAAATAAGTACTACAACAGACTGACTTCATTACGCAAACAAACTCTCTGATAATGAACCTCATGTTTGCTGAGGCGTTCTGCCTCAACCGCTACGTTCCCCTGGCGTTTACTGTGAATCATAAGCATGGAATCATACACGGTTGGTACTCTGTCATCGTAATGCCATCTCCTGACAGTAACATTATTATTATCTGTAGGTGAAAAAATGCAGAAACCAAAGTGTCAGTGGAAGGGCAATTAATTCAACACCTGACCTGACATCTTTATTGTTTTCAGATTTTCAGACGCTTAACTTAAACCTGCTATAAATCTCGTTCCAAGGCTTTACTGAGGCTTAAGAACACACAGACGCTTTCGGTGCCTAATTGTTTGTTAATATATTCTGAACAATGGGCTCAGAGGTCTTCCATTGTCTCTCGCCAGTTTGCTCTCCGTCTAAAGCCTAACTGGATTGGGTTTCACCCACTGGCAAGGAGTCAAATGAATCAAAATGCTTGTTTTGCACCCATGAAATCCATTTTAGCTTCCTTGCACACATTGCGTGATCAGCATTCACAAGGTCCTAATCTCATTTTAAATGCGAGGGATTAACGCACAGCATCCGTCCCATTTTCTTGGCTTCAGGTGGGTATATTATATTGCTTCTAAGGTTGTGGGAGGCCTTGCTATAACAGAATGCTCTGTGATAACCTATTGTGGCTGTTATGGATTACTTCATATACAGAATGCTCGTCGTCCCTTATTACATGTGGTCCGTGTAGGCTGTGTGTGTTTAAGGCCGGTGATTTAGATGGCAGGGAAAGTGCTGTGTACTTTCTTCTCCCTATCTCTACTGTGTAGAACCGAGCCTGGATTGCTGATTAATGTGGTTGCATTCAGACCCTTGACTTGTAACTCATAGCTGATCTATGACCATACATCATCTTAGTGCTGTGATCTGCAAAATCCCAGTGCAGTAATATTATTGGATCATTTGCGACATATTGTAAACCTGTACTATAACTGTACTGTAAACGGATTAAGCATGCTCGCATTATATCCTCCTGCTGGTGGCTTTTACATAAACATGGTATCATCAGTCACACTTTCAATCAGGATTGTGGACAATGCCAGATCTTTTTTTGTTAGTTGTTTTTGATCACAGTGTGACTTTTCTTATTTGCTTTACCGTTTTTTATTTGTGCTGCCATTTTTCAGCATTTGTGTCGGATTTTTTGGGTTGGCACTTCTGGGCCACCGTAGGGCACCCATGCATCTCGCATGCTTTTTAAGACCACTGATATTCTCACCATCAGATAATTCTTTTTTCTGGGTTTATTATTATTTGTGCATCTTAGATAAATGTTTGTTTATTGTAGAACGTCTGGTATTAAAGTATGGCAGTATGTGTCTTCTTGCCTAAAAAAAGGGTTGCAGTAGTTTGAGTTCTGTCTCAAAACCATAAATGAGTAGTCTAGGTCTTATTTCGGATTCAACCTCATTTGGACTTGGTCTTCTCACAGGGTAAGGTGTCTGTCTGTTAAATCTATCTGTCTGACACAACGTTAATCATTAACTGATCTTTTATCTATTGTTACTGAATATCAGTAATCCATTCAAACAGAATTAATTGATAATTTCTCTAAACACTTAAATAAAATCTACAATCTGATTAGCTATTAGGGGGAAAAACAAGTTCCTGCTCTTCTCGTTCAGTATCCAATCAGAGAACGGGTTTATTTTGAATAGTGTGAGAGTAAGATTGCAAGTGTGCATTTTTGCCTGTTCACTTTACTAAGTTTGTATAGATGAGGACTTTTAATACGATGGCAGATTGAAATGTTGTTATGCTTTCACATTTAATAGCAAACATGAAGTGCGGATACATCTTACACTTAGGCTTTTGGGAATAAAACTCCAAGCTCTTTCATCCTTAGGCTTTAATAGAGAGCTTACATTAAGTTTTGCTAACCTTTATACATTTAGATTTTCTGTGGCAATTTGTTCGCATTATGTTTTTTCTTAGTTCACTGACAATTTTATGGTTTCTTTTATTATGTACTTCTTTCTGGATTACTTTTATGGTTCCCCTTGTATCGTTTATGATGTTCTCACTGTGAAGCACTTTAATTCAATATACATTGTTTGAAAGATGCTGTATTGTGAAATATAACCTCAATTTTCTCCTGTTCAGTTCTTTATAAAACCAAATCTTCTTTAATAACCTTGTTTAATGTACAATCTCTTTGGGGATGCTGGTGAATATAAAGCAGATAGCACTGAGTATTTGGGTGATATTGGCCTAAAATACTGGAATGATATGGGATTTAACAGCACTTTTGTTCATTACGTTAGGGTCTGATGACCAGTTATGAATGATGAATCTGTCTAGTTATTGACTATTGTTAACTGGGTTACTGACATAATGGTGCTGTGGAATACAGATTGGCTTCAGCCAATATTCATAATATATAAGGAGCATATGCATAAGAATTACATGGAAAAACATAGGGAAGCAGTGGTACCCCCAGACCATCATACAAAAAAACTTAATGAAATACTTAATTACTTAGACTTGTTTAAAATGTGTAGACCTTGAACAGCCTTTGAATAAATATGTGATTGCCATTGTGTTCCATGACACAACTGAACATACACCATAGCATTATCAAATACCAAATAATGTTCTCAGTCATATCTCTGATGCATTAATTAACCCTTTTTTGTGAAAATTAGATTTATATTTACAATAGAGTAACATACAAATAGACTATGTTGCTATGGTAATGTCTGCTCAACATCCATTTGGGTCAGCATCTCTTCACAGAACGAAATGTGTTCTTTAAACAGGACTCAGTGCTGTCCACTTACATATAACCCATAGGGCAAAGACACTGAATGCAAATGTGAAAACATTTATAATAAATTCTTTATATTCAGAACAGAGCATTTCTGTTTGCTTTGAAACATGTCAACTCTAGTTACAGCCTCTAATCCTTAATTCCGCGAGAAAATATTCTAGCCTAAATTACTTCCTGCCTTCCAGGACTCAGGAGTGGGATGTTAAACTTTGAGGTTTAAGCTGAAAAAGATACACTTATACATTCTGTCCTTTCTGGTGCTAATCACATAGTTAGCTGCTGGGTTAATGTCAGGATAAGGAAGCGACTGATGGGGAGCTGAGTCTTAAATGACCCTTTATCAACAGCCAGCAGATGCTGCAGCAGAGACTCATGTGCCTTTAACTTTCAGTCGAAATGATTTTCCTAGATAGCAGACAACCAGCTTGGGATGGTTCAATGTCAGGAAGTACAGGCAGAGATTAGCAGATCCCTCCCAATCCCCTAACTCCTGTCCCTGTCGATCTATTCCCACTGACCTAAGTGCAGTTTATCAAGCCTTGGCTTTTTAAAGGAGACCTGCAAAGTTTTCCCACTGCAAACTGTACGTGCTGGTAACAAATCCTGCTCCTGTCCGATATTGGCTATCCCACCGGTCCCTTATTTTTTAATTGAGCCCTGAAGGCAATACTCATCACAGTGTTCCTGAGGTAAGAATTGCTGTACTAGACTCGAGTGTGCTCATTGACCGCCGAGAGAATGACATCGAATGGTAAACAAGTCTAGAGACTCCACAGCACAGGAGAGGTTGAGGGTTAAGATACTAAATACTTGCGGATAAAAGGACAGCAAGGCACTAATTACCCCAAGTTGTCCAAATTAATTAAGACTGGAGTTGGGAGTTGACTAATTACATGCCATTAAAGCGGAATGCTTAACAGCAGAGATGTTACATTAGCTCGCAACTAATTGCAGATTTGAGTTTGAGCCTTTTGTCATTCTTGATTACGGTTGTTTTTGATTATGGGGCCGATGCATTTGATCTCAGTCAGTTGCGACACTAAAAGTCACGTTTCTGGGGCTCTTTTGTTTGTTTTCTTTTTTTTTTTTTTGGAAGTGATGCATCAGTAATGAGAAGAAAAAATACTTTGTGGGGACGCTGCAAAAAAGTTTGAGATAACTTGCTTTGGCTTGTTAGCAGATAATTATGGAAGCTTTGAAGCATAAATAATGTTGAGTGTGTACGATTTAAGATTTTTTTTATTATGTTACATGGAGCAGAAACAGAAATGGAATTTTGGAAAGCAGTACCCTTGAGTCTTAGGTTCTCATGGACTCAGGACCTTCATTGGAGTTTAGGTCAGGTTACTGAGGTGGTCAAGCCAATAGCTTGGTTCTGTTTCCACTAAGTCTGTTATGGTGTAAATTTTGGATTATGGTGCTAGTGGAAGATACTGGTAATGTGCTGGTAATATACTCGTGGTGACTGATCGGTTACTGTACTGGACTATTGATCAAAAAATTTAGACTCCAAGTCACGAGGCCAGCAGCAGTTTGGGCCACTTTGGTGGAAGAACAACAGCAACAACACAAATAACAATCTGGGTCTTGACAGTTTATTTCTGTATCTTGCCGCCAATCGTTAAACCTTTCCATAGAGTAGGCATGAGTCGACCACACCTCACTCCACTGGAATTAACAAAAGCAAAACATGCGAAGATGTCTCACTTCTAACTACATACAAAGAAAATTACAGTATATATGAGGACTTTGACTGGCACCTGAAGTAAATGCAGAGGTTCAGAATACACAACTGGATATACAAGTACTAGAAGCTGGACACATAACAGGCGTTTGGTGTTTTATTTTTTGCTCCTGGTAAGAAATCTGAGTTTGCATGTTTGCTTGTTGGCTGTTCATGGATCAGCTTTATTTATCCAGTAAATACCTGTGTATTTTCAGAAAACACTTTTACATTGTACACCAGTGAAGAATGCCGGTAAGATATGGGAAAAAATTTTATATTTTTTGCTTGCTTTACTTAAGTATAAACTAAGATTCCCTTCTTATAGGACCAGGTATGTGGGGACTGTAAGAACTGTGGTGGCTCAGTGGATAGGGTACACTACTGATGTAAAAATACTAATACACAAATCTCATCTGACCGTGGATTTTTAAGTCAAAGTCAGATTTATTTGTATTCTTTCTTTTACACTAAAGTATTGCCTCTGTAACATTTTTCATTATCTTCTATCCAAGGCCAGATCTTAGACAGTGGAAAGTAAAAAAAAACTCCCTGAGCATTATAACAAAGAAACCTTGGAAGGACTCAAGACTCAAACATGTTATTGATCCTCCTTGGGTGGTTTAGAAGGTATGGAATAATATGGAATCATTAGCAGAATGTATCCTTACATCCATATAATTGTTAATTTGATGCATCATTTTCAGGTTCCATAGACTCACAAACCCATGTGATTGACTTGGTTCAGTCAATGGACGCTTACATCCCCAGTAATATAATATTAACACTATAACACTGTATTGCCAGCAGTATTTTCTCACCCATCCAAATGATCTGAATCAGGTGTTCTAATCACTTCCATGGCCACAGGTGTATAAAATTGAGCACCTAGGCATGCAGACTGTTTTTTATAAACATTTGCGAAAGAATGGGTCGCTCTCAGGAGCTCAGTGAATTACAGCTGTGATAGGATGCCACCTGTGCAACAAAATCCAGTTGTGAAATTTCCTCGCTCCTAAATATTCCACAGTCAACTGTCAGCTGTGTTATAAGAAAATTGAAGTATTTGGGAACGACAGCAACTCAGCCACAAAGTTGTAGGCCACATAAACTGACGGAGTGGGGTCAGAGTGCTGAAGCGCATAGCGTGAAAAGGTCGCCGACTTTCTGCAGAGTCAATCACTACAGACCTCCAAACTTCATGTGGCCTTCAGTTTAGCTCAAGAACAGTTCTCCAGAGAGCTCCGTTCTCTGGAGTGATAAATCAAACACCTTTGGGATGGACTAAAGGAGACTGAGAACCAGGCCTTCTCGTTCAACATCGGTATGTGGCCTCATGAATGCGCTTCTGGAAGAATGGTCAAAAATCCCCAAACTCCTAAAACTTGTGCCTTCCCAGAAGAACTGAAGCAGTTCTAGCTGCAAAGGGTGGACCAACATCATATTGAACACTATGGATTAGGAATGGGATGTCCCTTAAACTCATATGTGAGTCAAGGTAGGTGAGCAAATACTTTTGGCAATATAGTGTATATTGTCATGACTTACAGTTCTATCTTTTCAGTGATGGTGCAGTGCAAATGTACTTTTGCGATCATGGTGTCATATGTATGATGTGTCCAGAGTTGTAGCAGGATAGAAATAGCTGTGTTAACAGCAGGAAAAATCAGTACATCTGTCATTACCAAGCACCGGACTAGAAGCTCACTCGTTGAATATTCCGAATGAAGCTGCTTTTGAATTTGCATAGCCAGTTCCCACAGAGATTCTCTTCTCAATGTTCTCTTCTAGAACCAGTAGGGATCCCCTTCTGCTTTGGTGCAAGAGTGTTGGGGCACTAACCACTACTCCAGGCAGGACTGACAGGCTTTTCCTCAAGTCATGAGCTTTATTAAAGAGAAGATGTACTTTCAGAGCAATTTCTTTAATGTCTTTAAGCCAGAAATGAGGCTGGAATTGATCTGACTGCCCACAGTCTACTTATACAAAGTGAGTGAGCAAGAGAGATACTGGCGGTTTCCTCTGCCGTGGTGCTGAAGCCCTTTGATCTATCTTCCATTCCTTGTGCTCCCACTGTGATCTTTCACTTTAATCAGTGTTTGTAAGTAGAGGCCGGGAGACCAACCTCGGAGAAGGCTCCTAAACTTCAGCACTTCATATTCTGTCACTACAGCTATTCGCCTCAATCTGAGCACTCGGAAATAGCATCATTATAGCATCCATGCACTGCGAGGTACTGGAATAAAATATGTATGAGAAACCTGAGACACCTGTGCATTGTGTGATCATTCCAAAATGTCAAATATCCCATTAATATGATCCCATTGTAGGGTAGAACAGTTATAATAGAGTTATTGCTCATTGTAGCCCAATCCTCACCCATTATCTGGTCACATGACACAGGAGGCTTTGAAATGTGCATCCACCCCCGACAACCCTTGCAATATATTTGCAGAATAACTGGAGAAAGAAATTGTAAATAAAACGCTCCGTTGTAGCTTCACCATATACTAAATAACTAGCTGAAAAACTAAACTGAAGAGCTGAAACATCTTTAAGAAACAAGAAGTCCAGTTGCCTTCAACTAAACGCTCAAGTCTACTATGAGTTAGATGAGTGAGAACCTACACAGACATGTAACCAAGTTAAAATATTCATTTTAAAAAATCCCAAAAATGACAATCCAATTGAAATGTGCATTGAAACGAAAAGGAGTTTTAAACACATATAGGAGCATGATGTATGACTCTGCCCCCTGGTGTTAAAAACATAATTGCATCAGATGCCATAATAATGGTGACATTTCTGCATCATGATTCACTGTTCCACCTCTATTTCTAGCACTTGCTTCCTCTATCTAAGCTATTGATGCCTTATCTATTTGTATTTAAACGCTCTGACAGGGTGCCAACTGCCTGCAATTCCGTATGATGTATGATGTAATTTCACAAATTTCCCGTCAGGGATAAATAAAGTACTCTATCTATCTATCTATCTATCTATCTATCTATCTATCTATCTATCTATCTATGTACATGCTTATACATGCTTTAAACTGGCTAATATGGCATTTGTTATTTGGTTATCGTTTATAGCCAATTATGATCTCATTATTGGAACTCAAATTGGGAATCTCCCAATAATAAAACATATTCTGATGAATCAGTATAGACATGTATGCATAGAAATGCAAAAAACACACACTACACAGCTAACAAGAAAATAAAGATTTGTAATTTACTGAATAAAAATGTTGATGGAAGCGATTTTATCCTGAATCCAATTGGTGTTTTTCTTACTTGGTACAAAGTTGCCTTATTTTAATTCTGGATCCTATGCAAACCTACGCGTTGAATTCCTAAGAGATGCAGATGTTTCTACTAAAAAACACAATTTACATTATGCCTACATACCACGTAATGCTGGATGTGTGGATGTGGTTTGGTCTGCTATTATGTCAATAAAGTTTTGCCACCATGGCAGGCAAAGTGGTCGACCTATCAAAAATATCCAGCCACCGGCATCAGGTATTAAGTACTGATGAAGAATTAGAGGATAACTAACACAACTGTGCAACAGCAGATGAGCTGCTATCTCTAACTTTACATACGCAAGGTCAAGCAATAAGATAAATATGGGTAACAGAGTACCCAGAGTTGGAGAATACTAACTCAAAATACACTAAAACAGTGATCCACCACCCAAACAGTACTTGATCTGTGATGGTCCTGTGGGGTCCTGACCACAGAGAACAGAGTAAAGGGGACTAAACTATGGATTGTGTGTATTTGTTGTAATTTGTCATCATAAAATTAATCTAATTACAACAGTGTGTTAGTTAATTGCTCCTTCCAGGTCTCAACACCTTTGCATAGTGATCTGATCAAGGTAATGTGTATCTGCTTGATGTCACTGTCATTTGCAATATATATTCCCGTTGGCACATAAAGGTGCCGTTTATAGCTCTGTTGAACAACGTGGAAAGCTTTCAGGCATTATTAACCATTTTCCCAGAGGCTGTAGCTTTGATGTCATGGTACAAAAGTGAATCCATTCTTATACAGTCATAGAAATAAAGCAACATTTATCCCAGCTGCTTCTTTGTGGAGTTTTAAAGCATCGGTTTGCGTATCACAATGATGCTGTTATTGTAGAAGTCAGAAACCAGTTTATTTCAAACCCTGAGGCTGGGTCATAAGCGTACAAGTTCTGTTCAAAGTTGGAATTTTTGGTTTAAATTTGGAGGCAAAATGTTTTAAATGTCTAAATTGGTAAAATAAAAAAAAGCATTTGGATTTCCAAGGTTGCACTGTATATGAGACTTTTTATTACATATTATAATTCTGAAGACCTCAGAAGTCAAGATTTGGCACATTCCTGTAACTGTAAAAAAAACATGATATAAGGAGTAATAAAAGCAAGAAATTATTGTTATTAGTATTATTGTTATTACTAGTACTATATTATTACATATTAACCCCACTTTTCCTGGTGAGGTACACGTTGGCTCTGGTGTCTACCCTGCAGAAGGCAGTGCATAAAGCTGCCCTGGATGGCACTTCAGTCCACCCCAGGTCTGGGTAAAGAGTACTGTTACAGTAATATGTGATGATCGCCTGATAGTATTCACCTCCCTCAGATTTAGGTTTTATTTTCTGTTTCTCACAGCCTTACTGAGTTTCCTTCATCCAGAACAGTTTTATTCATGCTGGAAGTGAGGCTTAAAATACAAGCACTAAAGACCAGCTTCCATAGGACCCAAGCTTCAAAAGAGTAGAACTAATTTATATTCTGAATTAAACTATGCCAGAACTGAAGCGTCTTCTAACAGCCGCATAAGGACGTATTAAAAATTTTAAGAAGGGATGAAACTGTGGTGTGCATCCACAGGAGCCATTAGTAAGTAAATACAGTGTATGTTTTAGAGCGTATTTAACACGACAAAAGCCCACCAAAGTGCAGCACATAGTTACGCATGAACAGAAACAGAAGAAATAAAATGCTAGAGTGAAATGGTATGCCTTCTTACCAAAGGGATTTAAAAACCGTGGTGGAGGGTAAAGACCAGTCAGCACCGTGAGCTTAGGAGCAAAATAAGGGTCAGTGAAATACCTCTTGGATAGCCTTTGTTATCTGTTAGCTGTGTTTTAAGTAAATATGTTGAGTATGGGGCGGGTTTGGGGTTGGGGGTCAAGCATATATTACATTATCAGAATGACATAATCCAAAAAGATAGACATATCTGACATTTTTATTTTGGACAATCATGGCCAAATGTTTTTGTTTGTTTGTTTGTTTGCTGCAACTTTAAAACAAAACATACACACAAACCAAATTCAAGAGTCAAACAATTAGGTTGTTGAACTAATGGTTAGGTATAGCTATATGTGTAGAATTAATCAGCTACATTGTTGATTTTGTCAGTTGAAAGTCCGCACCAGAAGAATAAGACCCATATGTGTGAGGCTATATTATATAGGCTATATTATCACCACTTCATGCTGTTTGAGTGTGCGGACTAGTAAGCAAGTGTTAACAGTGCCCTGACCTCAGTGGTCATTTGGTTAGAGAGCCACTGTCCGTGGGGACGCTCTCTAGAGATGGCGAGGGAAAGCATGCAACCGGGGGATGCGAAATAGGATGACCCTTCTATAGGCCAAAGCCACGTGAACAGGGATGGACTTTTTGGGAAGGGTAGCACTGAAAATCCACTTTTATGGAAGAGGAACATTATGAAAAGTCTACATTTACATTAATTTTATTTAACAGACACCCTAATCCAGAGCGATTTACAGTAATCCATTATTACAATCCAAGCAATTGTGGGTTAAGGGCCTTGCTCAGTGACCCAACTATGGCAAATGTGGGATTGGAACCCTGAACCTTCTGGTCCATAGTCCAATACCTTAATCGCTAAGGCACCACAGTCTAAGTTGTACTAAAGCTCACAAAAATGTAAATGAAGTCCAACAAGCACTTCTCCCATGTTTGTGTGTAAAAGAAAAAGCTGCACACAACTTTCATATGCTAGATGTACACATGTGCAAGATTTATGAAGCAAGTGCATTAGCAGTTATGTTCGGAGTGACCTCTCTGCCAGACAGATGTCTTAATTATAGACCTGTCACTAAGACAGCAAGTAAAGCTACATCACAAGCACACACACACACACACACACCACAGCGAGGGACAATCAAGTGATGACAACACAATTAAAGATTACAGTGTAAGGAATCAGGCAGGCGTGTCCAGAATTGTTCCTGATTTATGGAGTGGGGTTTGTACAAGGTCAATTTTTCTGCTGCTCTTAAAAGGCTTAGGTCAGAAATGTATTTTAAGGTAATGACCAATTTCTCATTTCAGTTAAAAAAAATGCAATTATCAAACATTAATCTTGGAGATTAAAATACGATCAAAAATGTTAATCCCAGAGATTAAAACTTGATTAAAATATTTCTCTCAGAGATTACATATCCTTACATTCAGCACAGATTTAGGATTAATTATATGGCAGTAAGAATGAAAATGAGCTATTTTTGTATAAATGTATTCTAAAAATAGACTTCCCAAAATACCAGTTTCAAGTCTGTTTTAGGTCATTTCTTTTAATTGCAGGGGACTGAGGATTGTATAACATTTTCATATTCATATTCATTACCTTGTAACAGGTATTGTTTACCTTTTCAGAAGTAAAAATGTAAGAAAATCAAGATGAAATCGTGAATAAAATAGAATTGTGATTCGACGAGTGCATCGTTACATCCCTAAAAAATAAATATGTATGGACTGTCTGTTTATACCACACTTCCATCAGCACCCAGTACATTCTGGTGTATGAATTGGACCCAAGACCAGTAAGTGGAGCAAAAACAATGTGGAACAATGTACTGGCATTTTGTACAGGGTACGATTACGCTTACGATTTTGAAATATCCCCTAATTTTTGTGAGCAGTATAGTATATGCCGTACTCTGCACTTCTGATGAGGAAGTTGGCAGTGCATGACATAGTGATGAACGCTGGGAATATAGTGAGGAAAAGTAGTTTTTTGTTTTTCACTACATTACATGAGATCTGAAATACTCGAAACTTTAGTAAAAATGGTAAATAAAGTGTTATAAACACATTTAAGGTATTTTTGGACTACCATACCCTCCAGAACTCTGCAGTAAATAAAGATAAAGGGATTGATGAGTGCGGTAAAATGTAGCAGGAAAAGCCGTGATCACAGTTGTGTTTTAAACATTTTTAAATAGATTGACATATATAATATATTAAGCTCCTCAATGTACAATAAATTCAGCGTAAATTCAGGTAAAGTTGTTAAATCTTAAATCGGGAACTCCCTGTGTAAAAGAGGTTAGGTGGGCGAATCCACATTAGGCAAGTCTACGTGATTTATATTTGTGTTCTCTGTGAAGTATAAATTGTTCACGTGTGTTGAGGTATGCCAGCATATGTCGTCCATCCAGACGCATTGTGTTTTCACCAGAAAGACCTGAGGTTTGTTTAACTCATTTCAAATTAACATATGCTGTAATTTTGATCTTAAACACAACATTTTGCCACAAGCAGACTAAATTGGCAGCTCGCCTGCTTGAAAGCTTTGATTGTGCCATGGTTCAGATATTGATTAAAACATTAAACATTGCTTGGAGTGGTGTAAACGGAGGTTGGGCTTGTCAGATGGAAGGGAAAATTTGGGTATATAGGGAGATGGCGTCATTCATGTCGATTACAGTTCGATTTCTTGCATCGTCGTGGCTTTCGGCCGACAGCTCGGTAGTCATGGTGAATGGTTGAGGACCTCTATCTGCGACGGAGGCGTGGTGTTTGGAGAGCAAAATTGCCTAACATCTCTAGGTGGTAGTAGGCTGTGATCTGTAGTGAAATTGCTCAGGGAAAATGCCACCCACCTCAGAAAGAAAAAAGGCTCTCTGTTATAGCGCTGCCTCCTCGCTCTTCTCGAGCCCTCCTCCTCCCTGCTTTCTTTCATCCACATCCTCCAGCATGGCTAATGTGCCAGCGGGATGCGTGCCCGTGGGGCAGACCTCTCAGGCCGACCGAGTCGAGCCAGGTCTTTTCTTTGGCGTGCTGCTCTTTCATCATCACCTTGATTGTGAGCGAGCGAAGAAAGGGCAGGGCTTCGGTGCCGGTCTGACTCACACCAGCAATTTGCGAAGGACATTCGACAAGAGCCTGCTGGAGGAAGTGGAAGCCTTTCCTCACTATTCCTCACCCACACATCGTTTCTCTTCACCTATGGTGAGATGTTAGGAAATGAATATCGATCCACCATGACACCACAGGGCTTGACTGATTAGGTGGGGGACCCTGTTATTGATGTCGTCCCTTCTTGTAATTGGTATTTTAAGAAAATTATTACAAACCACGTCCCGGTGTCTGGGCCACCACGAAGAAAACGAGTGTGTGATGAGGTTTAAGATGTGGTAATGGGGTAATGTCGCTCCTGAGTGCTTCATTGTATTAATCCCTCCTCTCGAAGTCTACAGCGGCACAATGGATTCCCTCAGGCTTTACTGTTAGAAAAAGGGTAATTATTTTAAAGTTTAAAAAATACAATAATAATGACTTTTTTTGCAGAACCAAGGTCCGTGCTGCCCTGCTGTGCAGCCTCTGTCTACGTTTAGCCAGAACGTGCTGTGCTGTTCTGAATCAGAATCCGTACAATAGAAGCAGAAATAATAGAGATTGACCAGGCGAATAAGGTAAAAAAAAAAAAATAAAAAAAGTTATGCTTTGTGCCAGGAAAGTGTTTTATGATTTCATACCGCTCTATTGATCTTCATCTTTAATCTGTTGTACAGTTTGTTTCACATTTTTAATAAAGTTTTAACAAATCTTAAAACCAGAGACCATGGATTTTTTTTACTACCATCTATTAAGCTGTTACGTTTCATATCTGCTTGATTTGTATTCATACTAAATAGTACTCTGAAGCTTTAGCTGAAACTGAGGGCAGGATGGGGAGGGTGGGACAGAACAGACTGTAGCTATAGTTGGTTGGAGGCTAGGACCTAAGGTAAGGGTACACAATAACAGTTGGCACTGACTTTATTGAACATTGTGCTCTATTGATTTGAGATTGGGTTACTGTGGAGACACTCATTTTGAGGTGAATTAAGCTTTTGGTCATGACATGCTGGAAGTAACCATCAGAATATGGTACACTGTGGTCATAAAGGGATACACATTTAGCAACAATACACACGTAGGATATGGTGTTTTAAATATGATCAGTTGGTATTAAGGGGCTCAAAGTGTGCCAGGAAAATAAATAAATAAATAGATGAATGGATGGATGGATTGAATTGTATTGTCATTGCTTAGTACAAGTACAAATGGCAGCATTGTGCAAAGAAAAGATTAAATAATGAATGTGCAAATATAAAAGTGCAAATACTGATATTGTGCAGTGAAAAGAAAGGAGTGCAAACATAAGCAGAGTAAAATTTAGCAGTGCAATAATGGCATTTGTGCAGTTTTGTGTGCAAATGAGGTAGTGTGCAATTATTGAATAGAACATGTAACGTAACAGTATAGGAGTCCAGTGTAGGAGTCAGTAGTTTTTAGCAGTCCAGGGTGGAGTTCAGTGTAATGATCAGTTGGATTATGTGTGTTTTTTATAAATAAAATAGCTCCAAACCGTTACCATCACCAACAGCCTTAAATGTTAATACAAGGCAGGACATATACATGTTTTTAAGTTGTTTATGCCAAATTCTGACCCTACCATTCAAATGTTGTAAGAACATTTTTTTTTCCAATCTTCTGTTGTTCAATTACATTGTGCCTGTGTGAATTGAAGCCTGAGTTGCTTGTGCTAAGCAGACAGGAGTGGCACCGAGTGTGGTCTTCCTCTGCTGTAACCCATCTGTTCGACATTGCATATTCAGAGATGCTCTTTTGCACACAAGTGGTTGTAACAAGTGATTATTTCAGTTACTGTTGCCTTTCTATCTTTTAAACCAGTCTGGCCATTCTCCTCTGATCTCTGGAAGCGGCAAGCCATTTTTTCCCAGACTATACATGATAGAGTAAAATATATTCTAAAGTCATTTGCTTGCTACACTAGGTCATTGTTGATTACATATTTATAGATGATCCCAAAAACCATCAAAAAGCATCCATCCCCAACATAGCTTCTTTATCTCCTGCCAGCTCTTAGATCAGTTCCACAGCCGGACACCTTTTCTCATTCAGGAAGCTAATCGCTTTACCCTCAATTCTAAACACCTTTTGCTTATTGTCTTCTCATCAGGAATCTGTGACATCATTTCATCCAGTTCGCACTTGCTGCTGTCTGTCTTTTGCTGCACTGCCTCACCGGCTTCACTTTCAGAAGGTCACGCTTCTGTGTCCTTATTTCTTTTTGATCTGCTTGTGAATGTAAAAGCGTTGATTCTCCTGCCTGTCTCAGGTTACTTTTAGAAAGCATATCGCACCTTTGAGTGGCTGTTCTGAGCCGCGTGCTGCGTTCTTCTTTGCCCCAGTCGTCTCTGAGGTTGCTTAATTCATATTATTCTGGCATGTCGTTAGTCCTTGCACTTTCAGTCTTGACTTTGAGTCCTCTCTGTCTTGTGCTTACTCTTCTTCACATCCTGGAGTCCACAGGTCTCTCCCTGTGAAACCCTGTCCAGGATTAAGTGGATAAGAAAGTAAATGCTAAATATGTATGGTCTAATAATGGTTTAATTAATACCTTTGCTTTAGTGGTATATGTGTGTATCGGGAAAAAAAAGCATCTGACTTTGACTAAAAGCATTAGCCGCTCAAGCTTTTGGAAGGAGCCTGAGACATTATGGGAAATGTAGTGGCAGTATTAAATATGCTTGGTGTGTCATGCAGTTCTGCTCAGCAATCCAGGATAAAACTGACTTTTTACCGCTGTGATTTTAGTGGGACACAGCAAGACTCAGAGGCATGGTCCCTTATAGAGTGGATCTCATGTTGACCTTGCTTTATACCTCTGTTTCCTTTGTTCCTGATCTTGTCTTTTGCGTATCCCTCATCTTTTGCATGTTCTATGTGGGTTTCCTCAGGCGATTCCAGTTTTCTCCTACTCTCCTCCCAAGACGTTAGGTCAACTGGCTTTGGAAAGTGTGTATGCTGTAGGCAGTTAGTACACCCCCCAGCCCCCATCACCACCACTACCCCCACCCCTTACTGTTGTAACTCAGAATTGGATTAAGGGGGTATAGCAAGAGTTTGTGAGTGAGCCTTCTCTCCACTTCACTGCTGCCTCTATGACCCTCTGCATTACAAATGCTAATGAATCCAACTCCATTACACTCATCTGCACCATGAGATCTGCATTCTTAGTTAATGACCAACCACCGTCTGTGTTAATTAAAGCCCTGTAGTCACACTGTGTGGAAATGCATATGGTAGCTTGTTTTATTTGGGGGTGAATACAAGTGTCAGGGCCATGTGTGCCCCTTGTGTATGGGGAAAAAAATGTCACGTCTGCACTACATTGTGGCAGATTAAACAGTTTACAGGGTGTCCCCTGGATGATCATTCGATTTCTTAAGATGTTGCTCACTGCGTGTCGCTTAACGTTTTCAGTCAGCAGTTTAGTCTAGTGTTGATTAGAGAACACGCTGAATAAACCTGCACTAATAAGACCCTTAACATTTATTGCTGGTGTTAATGTGAGGTCAATTGCCATTGACCATTACATACTGGTGTCGCTCTTTTATGCTGTGTCAGCACTTTATCTTATCTGTTTCGCATGAAAGTTCATGAAGCATTTTTCTTTTGATGTTAAGCCTTGATTTTTGATGAACAAGCTCACATTTTGCAATCCAGTCAATATTTTTCAAGTCTATTAAATTATTTTCTTGCATCCAGCACAGATCCATGAGATGTAAGGATCATTAGAAGGAAAAGTGAAAGCTCCTGGTGAGCTGCATGTTCTTGATAAATAGATAGATGTGCATCGTTCGCATGAAGAAAACAAGATGACTCTAGCCTGCAGGATGCTGTAAGAAAGCCTGCTTACTGATGGGTGTGACTATTTGCTCCATCCATCTCTCCACCTAATGTAGATGCTATCCTGAGGTGTAGTTTTAATCACTGCAGAGGGACTCTCCTCAGGACGCTTCACATAGGTATCAGGTAACAGAGGTGTTGCTTAAAATATTGATAATTGATAATTGACCTAAAAAGTCAGTAAATTAGCTGAATAAATACACATTTGGGTGTCTAACATGTTAGCCCACTATGGTAGCATCCTGGGTTTGAGTCCCAATTGTTGTTCCAATTGGGTCAAGCTTTACATTTAAGTAGGAACAAGCTGTCGCCTTGGTATCCTGTCCAGGGCATGCTTATGTCTGCACCCTTCACTTTCTAAAATAAATAAGTAAAATAATATTTTTATAATACATTTATACATGCATAAGTACTTACACATAAAACATATACACAGCGGTAGCCCAGTTCTTATCATTCATTTGTTTCATTTGTCCATTAATGCTACTAACTTATTTTATGATAACGTGTTGAGAAATATCATGTAATTCAATGAGTCATGGATTAAATGTGAAAAGTAAAACAAAACACTGCTGCTAATGCAAACAGCTCAGCCTGAAATCCAGTTTTCCTTTTGGTTAGCTGTCATTTCCTTTATTTTCCTTTTAGTTGGCTGTCGTTAGTAACAATTCTTAGGCCCCTTTGGGGACTGTTTTTTTTTAAACAGTACTGTAAAGTACTGTAGAATAACACAATAAACACAACAGGGACTGCTACTGTGAGAGAACAGAAAAAGGACTATCAAAGTATGAAGAGAAATAAATAGACTAGAATTTGTAATTGTAGAACTACAGTACTTCTGCGTGGGAGTTGCTTAAATGGACCATTAGTGTAAAAACAAGGAGATATATAATACAAAAATAAGAAATATAATAAAATAGAAAATATGAGTATCACTATAACATAGTGTAGTATTGAGCAAGTGAGTGGGATATCCAATAACCATCTTTACAATCTACTGGATTGCTTTCTAATAGGACCCTCAACACCAAAGCCTTTATTTCTTTTTTATTCTTTCTCCATCCTCCCATGACAGGTCTTCTCTCCTGACTCTCTTAACCTAACCTGTGGCATTGCTGTATATCAGGATTGTAAATGCCAGCTAAGAGCACTGCATTGTGTGCTCTGTCAGTCGTCTGAATTATTCATGACTTGCCCTTACACTGCTTATGCAGCTCAAGCAGATCTCTTACCTTTATTAGGTGTGTGTTTGTGTGTTTGAGAGTGTGAGTATTGGTGTGAAACCTGGAAATATGGTATGAAATTGCATCATGTGGTGCAATCGGGCTAATGTCACGGTCCACCCAGAATTATACATGTTGCATTTCTTATATTGAATTAATTGACAGATTAATGACCAGGTTCATCCGTCTGGTCCGTTAATGAAGAGGGATATTTAACTCAGAGGGATGTTTTCCTGCAGAAGTAATCAGCGTTTGTCGTCCTGTGCGTTAATCTTTGACTTGTAATGCCCTGAAGCCGCATGCCCATTAACTGGCTGCTCTGATTAATCATCCGTCCTGACCACTTTCTTCTTGGAGATGTGTGTGAGTGTGTGTGTGTGTGTGTGTGTGCAGGTGTCTGAGCCCCTGTGAGGTGGCTTGAACAGTTCAAATTCACGAGGAAAATAATTGCCTTATTTATCACCTCCTGATAAAAACGCATGTCATCCTACCCGTCACTTTGGCCACGCTGACTGCAAACTCAGAGCCTTGCCCTTGGAGAGGTTCCGTCATTGCATGACTGCTAACGGCACACATCTCTACCTCGCAGAACCCATAACCATGCCCGAAAGAGTAAGAGCGCGAGCTGCCAATGCCCTTCACAGTGCCGAAATCTATCGGTTCCACTCACAGTCATCACAGGGGATGATGATCGCGGTCCTGAGGATTATCGGTGTTGTGCAAAGATCCAGAGAACAATGAAGAGTCACTGATAAGCAGGAAGAGTAAAGGATTGACGAGAACGAGCTTCTAGTTCAAACTAATTAGACCAAATCTGTCCTGACAAAACACTCCAGCAGGGATTGTTCTGGATCCCCCTGCGGGGTGGCACAAGGAGAGCACGCCAGAGAAGACGATGGTGGCAGAGGTAATTGATTTATCACAGCTGGGTCCCTTCTGAAAGTAAAGGAACCGGTGCTCTCTTGTATTTAACATGCTTGACTGTAGAGTGATAGCAATTGCACGGAGAGTTCTTGCTGTGTTCTCTTTTAGAATGTGGAAATCTTGAAGGTCGTTCCTGTTTGAGGGTTCATTTTGTTTGCTTGTTTTAAGATTGAGGCTATCAAATGACTCTTAAGGCCAAGACTCTTCCTCATCATGATCTGCCTCAGTGACAAATTACTGTTCCAATTCAACTAAACCTGCTCTGTGCTCACAGACTCGCATACACATGACTAAACATCATTCATTCAGGTCAAGTTTAAATTTATAGGGCTTTTTACAATATTACAAAGCATTTACAGCATTAGAAAGCAGCTTTACATTTACATTTACATTTATGGCATTTATCAGGCGCCCATATCCAGAGCGACTTACAACTCATACAGTCTTACAACACAATTACCCAACTGTGGCAAAGCTAGGATTTGAACCCTAGACCATCAGGTCCGGAGTCCAGTACTGCAGTACCTTACAAGTATCTAGGCTCACTCCTATATAAACAGACTTCTCTAA
This sequence comes from Parotocinclus haroldoi, assembly GCA_034779995.1. Classification (NCBI taxonomy): domain Eukaryota; kingdom Metazoa; phylum Chordata; class Actinopteri; order Siluriformes; family Loricariidae; genus Parotocinclus; species Parotocinclus haroldoi. Next base: position 15,813 of record JAUZST010002659.1, on the reverse strand, counting down.
GGTGATCCAACCCCCTTGGGCAGCCTATACATTATGTTTAAGACTTAAACCAAGTTACATAGTTAATTAGTTTATAGTAAAAGTTTAAACACACAAGGGCTAAACATAAAAAGTAACATTCCTGATACACATTTGTGTTCACAACTGTACAACTGTAGCCACTTGTGTGACCCAGGCGACACACATTTATGAGTTAAGGTAATAGACATGCTGCCATGATGAAAGACAGGGTTAATCTTTGGATGCCAGCTCGTACCCAGAACATGATTGATTCTCCGGTCGTCCTTGGTTCCTCTCAAAGTTCCTTCCTATCTAGGAATTTCCTGGGCACTGTGGTTTAGGTGGGATACAGACATTGTCTTTGCAACGGTATGTAAAGCTCGAGTTTTAAATAAGCTTGTAAATAAAGAAGTGCATATTACAGGTATGATGTGCATGCAAGGCGACCTGAGAATATTCCTGATTCTGAGGTAGGCGATTTGGATCATCAGAGCAAGAATACGTTGTAAACAATCCTGCTTCATCCTGTCTTTAACCCCTGCTTAACCGCGCCTGGGTTGTAAGTATGGCGAGTTCAGGGTGTAGTGTCTGGAACATATCTTCATCTTGACTAGAAGGTTGTTGCTGGTGGTCTGGTGAAGTGTTGCTTCTTGTTGCTTTCACAGTGTGTTCTTATAACTTCAAACATCTCACATTGTACTCAATCCCAGAGTGAACCTTTTTACAGTTACTTATAATTGATTAGCAAACATTGCTTAAAATGCATCACAGTTATTGAGATTAGTCTGGTTACCTACCGTTCTGAAATTCTATTGTATTTATTAGAGGCGACTGAATTTGGGTTGAGTATTCATGATAAACAACAGTCAGGCATGAATCTGGAATTTAATCTTATAAGACATCTGTTCAGAGAAAACACTTTGGGGTAGTGGGTTCAAAGCCTGTAGCACTGAACGTTCTAGAAATAAAATAAAGTTCTGTTTGGAATCTTCTCTGCCTTACCACACCTGACTCAGCTCATTAAGGGCTGCGTAATGAACTTACCCTTTAGCTAAAAAAGCAGAAGAAAAGAATATATTTGTAGGAAAGTACCGCAGTTACAGATGTTAATGTAGTTTAACTTCCTTTCCTACTGTTAGTATGATCATATCAACTATTTAAATTCCTTATCTGTTCTTTACATGGCTATGTACAGGATACATTATTTTACTTTTGTGATACATGCTCATATATTCTGCCATACTATAAAATATTATGCTGTAAATACTACAAAAAGGCAACTTATTACGATAACTTACTACTAGTGTCTAATACTACTACTCCTACTGATAAGAATAAAAAACTACAACAGTGGAAGGCTTGGGGACATAGTGGTTAATGATGTAACTTAACAAACTGCCCACTCACTGTACAAACTATTATAAACACCCTGTTGGACCACCTATTGGTACATTTGTAAAGTCAGAGACAGCAGAGCATCTGTGTTGGACAGTTTGTGTTATTTATCCTCTAATCCGTCAGCTCTCAGGACGCTACGTGCGGGATGCCGGTGGCTGGGAATTTTTGGTTGGTGAACTATTTTCAGTCCAGCAGTGACACTGAAGTGATTTATAACTCCTGCTGCCGTCACACATGCGCAGTCTTCCTGCCCAGCGGACCAAACCCACTCACTTGCACGATCTGACTCACCTTCATACTAATTATACACACCTGTTGTTCATTATCACTTCCACTATTTAAGCCCTCTCTCACCTCACTTCCTCGCTGATCTACTCGGTTCTTTCCAGTTGTGACGTGCTATAAAATATGTATCTCATTTGCCTCTTACCGTGTTTTTACCTCTCTTCTGTTCCCCGACTTCGTCTCTCGATTCTCTCCAGTGTACAACTTTTGGCTTGGTTCACGGTTACAATTTTGGATTGTGTTTAATAAAGTTCTAGCTGCGTTTGGCTCCGATTCTCTCAGTAACGCTACAGCTGCACTCGTGTGTCTGATCCAGTCACACCAGCACAACACACACTAACACACCGCCACCGCACCAGTGTCACTGCAGTGCTGAGAATAAAATAGAAAGGGAAATAATGACTTATACAGAGAAAAAGATGGAGACGAGTTTGTAATTGTAGAAATACAAGGTGCATCTGTGTAGTAAGTGGAACTGATCAAATATTTGGATGGTTGGTGTTTGCATACTGTATACTGTATAGTGCAAAGTCTTCGATTAGATATACCATTGTTTTCACAGTGGTGTAATGACCATTTATAAATATAATGATACAAGTTTAAAAATAATAACATAATCTGTTATTATTACCATAATTATATACTATGATACTATTTCAATAATTATGAATACAATCAGAGAGCACAGAAGATTTCTATGCAGCATTAGAAACCTAAAAAACAGCCCAGTGTGACCTCCCATTACACTTGAGCAGTAGCAGCATCTGGCAGCTTCATCGAGATGGCAAGTTGTCTCTTGTTTGCTCAGAAATGGCCTTTTTGGAAAGGTAACAGCCAAAAAAAAACCCTGTTTAGAAGGTAAACATTGTGGAAAAAAAACTAAGATTCACCAAAGATAGACTGCCAGTGAAAAAGGAATGGTTGAGTGATGATGGAATGATGACTCATCGACAATGTTATATTTGATCATCAGCAAATTTACTGGTGGCCTAAGATTTTTGCACAGTATAAAAAGTATATATATATATGGTTGGGGGGCTATAATAACAGCAGACAGGTGCAAATCACTTGACAGTCAAACCTGTGCTCACAGCTATCACACCTTGGATGGTGTCATTTTTCTCCCTCTCTTGCTTTGTTGACAAATAGGATGAGTGCCAGGTCAATCACCTTGCCAGGAAATCTTTAGCACATCATTAGTCAGCCCACTGGATTGTTGGATATAACAGAAGGCAATTACAGGCCGGGGAATCTCCCTGCTCTGGCCTACAAATCCCAAAACGCCTCTAAACATTAAGCACCTGTTCCCTGGGCAAGCATCCACCAAGCATGTGCAGCAATTATTGACTCTGCTGACCTTGCCTGGTGGGCGGCCCCCAGTCTGCCTCCAAACGGGTGCAGGGAGAAAAAGTGTTTAATTTGGGTTTGTGCCCTGGGTGTCTGAGGCAGAACTAGCTGGTCCAGGAAAATGGATGGAGTGTTGGTTTTAGCAGCTTCTCTTAGGAAGCGATGTGATTTGATTTTGTTTTGGCAGCATGGTCATTAAGACTGAGGTTCTAGCTGGTTGGATGTTGTAGAATTCAATAGCGATGCTGTTTTAACAAACATTGACATCCCATGGTATTTTACTGGTATTTTAGAAATGCTTTATTTAAAGCTGCACGATTAGTGATATTAATGTGAGTCACGATTATTGACTTAACTGATTAAATAAACATGACCAGCAGTCATGATGCTACGATGCTCCACAGTTGCCGTCATATATTTAGAAAAATATAATAGTAAACAATGTATAGTCTAACATTAATGGTAATTATGATCATATTATAGTCATACTTGATAATTATACTAAACTATAGTCTTGTCAAACTAAATTGATTGTGCTAATTGTTTTATCTATTTTTATTATGAAACATGAAAACAGATTTTTCAGGTATAGTAAAATAAAGCAGGTGGGTGAATGTAAACAATGTTAACGTAATACTACTCATAATAAACCATTTATATTGATTAAATACTGAACTGAGCTGTACCTTTTTCCCCCGTTAGCTAATCAGAGTGCAGATTTTAATTTAATTAGAGAAATTACTGATTAAAACATCTGATTAAACAATATTAAATTCTGATAGAAAAAAGTACTTAATGGTACCAACATATTTTTTTTGTTATGTGACAACAATTTTCGAGTTTTAATTAGTCCAAGACTGAGACAAAGCCGATTCTAAATTAGCTTAAGACCAAGATAAGACTGAGACCGTTCGTGTATGGTCTCGAGATCAGACTTGAGACTTGCATTTACATGTACTTAATAACAATTCTAATATGTAGTTATCTGATTATTCAAATAGTCAGTATGGTAAATAGCATATTTCAATTCCTTAGGTTGGACTGAAGTCTAGAAATCAGCTAAGTAGTTGGATTTAGTAGTTGCCCTGCATACCCTTTCTTTTATTTTAATTATTTTCAAAAGTTTTATTTTTCTTCTGTCTGTGCTTAGACACAAATGTTATCAGAGTGTAGATATGCCGTGTCAGTGGCTAGCATTATCAGACATGGTTGTCAGGTCTGCTTGTTCTAAGAGATTGTGCTTTTGTTTATCTTGTTTCAACATACCAAACTGCTTGCTTCTTCATTGGATCTGGCAACCCCATAATTAAATGCAACACATGGGAAATATGTTCAAGGTACAATATATTGGCAAAAGTATTTGCTCACCTGCCTTGACTCACATATGAGCTTAAGAGACATCCCATTCCTAATCCATAGTGTTCAATATGATGTTGGTCCACCCTTTACAGCTAGAACAGCTTCAACTCTTCTGGGAAGGCTGCCCACAAGGTTTAGGAGTGTGTTTATGGGGATTTTTGACCATTCTTCCAGAAGCGCATTTATGAGGTCACATACTGATCTAGGACGAGAAGGCCTGGCCCTCAGTCTCCACTTTAATTCACCCCAAAGGTCTTCTATTGGGCTGAGGTCAGGACTGTCAAGTTCCACACCAGACTCTGCCATCCATGTCTTTATGGACCTTGCTTTGTGCTCTGGTGCACAGCCATGTTGGAAGAGGAAGAGGCTAGCTCCAAACTGTTTCCACAAAGTTGGGAGCATGAAGTTGTCCAAAATGTCTTGGTATGCTGAAGCACTCAGAGTTCCTTTCACTGTCCAGGCCCAGCTTCTGAATGACAACCACACACTATAATCCCCCCTCCAACAAACTTTACACTTGGCACAATGCAATTAGTACCGTTCTCCTGGCCACCTGCCAAACCCAGACTAGTCCATCAGATTGCCAGATGGAGAATCAAGATGTGTCAATCCAGCAAACGCTGCTCTAGAGTCCAGTGGCGACGTGCTGTACACCACTGCATCCTACGCTTTGCATTGCACTTGGTGGTCTATGGCTTGGATGCAGCTGCTCATGAAAACTCATTCCATGAAGCTCTCTACGCACTGTTCTTGAGCTAATCTGAAGGCCACATGAAGTTTGGAGGTCCATAGTGAAGAAAATCTCTGCAGAAAGTCGGCGACCTTTTCGCACTATGGCTGGCTGCAAAGTACAACTCAAGAAGTCAGTCAATCTGGGTCATGTAAACTGAGTGTTTTCCCATTATCTGGTTACCCACATGCTAGATCTAGATCAGACTAACAGATTCAGATTATTAATAATTATTTAATTACTAAGTTTATTGAGTATTAAGTGTGCAGTGTTATTAATTGTTTGCCACGTTATCTCCATACTAATGTCCATGCTAACCAAAAATTTTGTTGCATTTTAGTCAAAGAACGTTAACAGCATTTTTTGACAGTCTTTATGATTTTTAATCAATGTTTATCTTCTGAAGACTGAATGCAATTTCAGGATTGATTATTCCGTTTTACTCTGATTAATTCTGACAGCTGGTCGTGCTACTATTTGAAAACCAACTTCACCCTGTCCTCCAGATCTAATCCCTCGATCCCTCCCTTGCTCATTTGGAGGTGACTCTCTCCAGCCAGAGAATTGCTAATATGCGTTTCTATCCACCACACACCCCAAAATCACCATTATTTTCATTACAGTGACTAGAATTTTAGCAGTTTATTGTGTTTGGAATTATTACAGTAATTTTTTTCGCCGTCAGCTAATGCCTACTTGGCAGGTGGCGGTGAGATTGTGCCTGGATTCTGTCACACCAAGTAATTGCAGATGTCTCTAATCTTCCTGAAGAAATGGCTAGCTTCACTCTGACCTCCATGAAGACCAAATAAAGTGTCTGCCGAGCTCCAGATTTAGGGTTTCTTTGCTAGTTTTTGCCTTTTTTTTGCTCCATTCCGATTTGATAGGGGGTGCTCGGATCGATTTGTTTTAGAGGCTTGGTGTCAAGTGTGAAAGATCTGCACCTGTGCAAGGATGGGTATGAGATGCTGACTTTGTGTCTGTCAAGAAATGGAAATGGTTTACAGATGGGAAAGGAGAAGATAGAGGCAAACGGAAACAGAGTAATAAATGCAGAAGCAGGAGCAGGTGATTTTTATATAGGGTTCTTTGCATTGTAAATAACGATCTGAAAAGTAAAGACACAATAGAAAGCAGTTCACTTAGCCCAGCGTTAAGGGTAAAGGAATGTGTGCAGAGGCGATTGGTATAACCTGTTGAGAGTGCAATGGACTGAGCATAATATAATGTGGATTGTTATGCATGGGATAATATAATGCAACACAGGGGGGAAGAACACTGAGCAGATTCACACAATAACAATAAAGTTATATTACCTTATTCTAGAGCTTTTATTTGATCATGCTTGAATGTTTCTGTCTAAACTGATTTCTAAAGAATGGGAGATCAGTTGATTTAATATGGTCGTTTGACTACCAAGCAGATACATTTTTTGGCACGGTGGTTAAGGTGCTGGACAATTAACTAAAAAGCTTGAGTTTTCAAGTCTTAGCACTGACAAGCCGTAACTATTTAACCCCCTTGAGAACTTTTATTCTTCCTTGCTGCTCAATATAGTAAACACATGATGTGAACAGGAGCCCATTGTCTCAGAATGTACTGCTATTATTTTTCTGTATGTATAGTACTGTTTCTTGGCTGATACTCTTCCATAAAAACTATAGATGGGTCAACTTGCCAGATGAAGCTGTCAGATGCTGCTGTTGCTTAAGCGGTCACGATAAACACTTAGAAGTTGTTTCTTTTTGCATTTTATTTTTCAGCTTTAATTCCAGATATACTAAATGTGTGAAAAAAAAAATCCATGTCTGGTTGGATTCTAACAAAGAGACAGATAAATAATTATATATAGCCATGAAACCATTGCTGAAACAGTGGTATGCCATTAGATTATTGGTGGTCTAAGACTTTTGCTCTGCTTTACTAACTCAGACATCACTGTTGGCGCTTGATCATGGCATTCCAACATGTATTGAGCTTTGCACCTATTATAAACCTACACTAAGTGGTCAGTTTTTAGAGACAATTTTACAATTAAGTCGTCCCTGTATGGAGCTTCGGGTGACACAGTGATTAGCACTGTTACCTTACAGCTTTGAGTTCTCGGTTTGATCCCGATCCGAGATCCTGCCATCCAGTTTCCTTTCACATTCCAAAGACGTGTGTTAGGTTATTTGTTTTTTCCAAAGTGGACTGATGAGTGCATAATTGTGTGAGTGTATATGTACTACGATGGATCGGTACCATGTCTAAAGTTGATCAGTTCTGCATAATTCCACATGGGAAAATCAGACAAGTCATTTGTGGAGTAATGGATTGGGGGATGTATTTGTGACACACCCTGAATCCTCTGATACCTGTGATTGCAAATTTGTACTGTAGGGCTCTGACCAAAGCTCTGACCAAAGTATTCCCCTTATGGCAGTTGTTTACCCTATGGCATAAAGTCACTTTCAAATGCAATAGCACATCTCTGTGACAAGGCAGAAAGGGCTGTTCAGAGCATGTGAGTGACATTTATACGATTCTATTCAATTAAAATGTATTTATATTTTACAATGAAGCATTGTCTCAGCTTTACAATCCTATACTATTATAAAAGACCAGTCCCAAATTGAGCAAGCCTAGGGCAAAAGTGGAAAGGAAACACAAAGTGGAAGGAAGAAACTTTGGGAGGACCAAGGCTCAAAATGGGACCTATCCTCCTTGGGTAGCCTAGATGCTAATTGAATCATTTATTAAAAGTATATTAAAGTAATAGTAAAATTAAGTAGATATAATTTGAATCAATGGAGATGGGGGAACATCTAAGTGTGTGGTCCTGGAACTGGGACCGGAACCAGTCCTGTATCTTAACCACTGAGACACCACAGGCCATGCATACAGTCCGCTTTGTAGAAATTGCTTTTTTTTATCATGTCCTTTTGCTGGACAGAAGAGTTGGGACCTGAAATAAGAAAACAATGAGCTGGAATATAAAAGTGAAAGCACCCATAGGATTTTTCTGTTTTCTGCTTCTTTTGGGTTTTTGGTACATTAAAGCGCACTATGGTATAGTATTAATAGTCTGCTTTATATTCTGCCATATGGTCCTATAGACTTAAAAACACATGATAATATTTCTTTCATGCCTTGCTGACGACACTTTTACACTTCAGCTTGTCTTTCTCCGTTATATCTGTCACGTTCAAATAAAATGAATGAAATGATTCATTGTCTCTGTTTTGAAACAATGGCAAAACAGATCCACAGTTTTCTGGTGGATGCATTCCATTTTCAGCTTTGTAACAATATTGTCTTCTACTCTGTCATTTTCAAGAAGGTTTAGGTTTTGCTCTGCTTTGTTCCCTGTAACTGCCCTGCTCAGGTTTTCACCAACATCTTTGCTTTATTTCTAGTTTAAGATGTTATTTATTCTGCGGAACTGCTGTTATTTTAATGATGGGTTTGCTGTCATCTTAGTACATTGATTTCTTTCCCTTAATTCTTATATTTTCGTGTATTTTATATCTTATATTTTATGAATAAACATAATAATAATCTTCCTCTTCTAGCCTCTTTTCTATAACTTGTTTTGCTTTTACTACTTTTTCCCAGTACAATTATTATAATAAACATAATAATTAGAATAAACATAATAATAATCTTCCTCTTCTAGCCTCTTTTCTATAACTTATTTTGCTTCTACTACTTTTTCCCAGTACAATTATTATAGAGCCTGTGCTGAAATCACGACTGCATCTGGAAAAAAGACAAACAAACAAATAACATAACAGCATATAGGACTAAGGGACAGTAGTATCAAAGCTGATTTGATGTTTTTCTGCTTGATTAGCCATTTCATGAACAACCGAACCAAGGCTTTGTCTCCTTGTATTTTCTATATATACGTATATAGTTGAGTATATGTATATGTTGAACTGTAGTATGCACTGGGAGACAGAGGACTTTTATTTTGGCAGTCTAACATATGTCACCTTTTAACCTTTAAAGCAGGTATAAATGAACACAGTTCTCAGAGCCACACCTTTTGTTCAATGCTAATCTGTTGGAAGCATGTTTGCGACTTCAAACACAGCACTGGTAAGTCTTTGTTTTTGTTATGAATTATATAGTAATGTTGTATAAGGATTTATTGAGGTCTAGGCCTCATTGGAGTTACTGTATATCATCTGTGGTCATTAATTAGAATTGTTTCTTTTATATTCTTTAGAAAAACACATACCAAGCATTTGCTTAACATATCAGTTCGATATTAGGAAACCATTGGGTTGTTAGCATTGGTCAAAGTTTGCCAAATCCTAAGCATTGGCACTTTTAGAAAGAACTAATTATGTTTCTAAATGGTGATGCATGGATCCAGTACTATGGATTAGATCTGCACCGATACTAGCCCTGATTGGATTTCAGTCAGCCATGTCTGATACACATTTGGTTACTGTCTCTAAACGGTGGTTTCTCTTTACTTGCTCTTCATGTGATGAACCATGAATTCCCGAAACCATATGTTTTTATTAACATAACAGAAATCTCATACTTTGCTCTCTGTGGGACTCACTTTCTCTCTCTACTACCCAAAAGTGGTTTTATTCTCCTGGTGTCTTTTTATGTTCCCTGGCTATTAACTATTCTGAATTTCAGGAATGAAAGTTAATAATTACATTATGTAATATTGGATTTAATCAAATACATGTTCCCACATAACCATTTGTGTATAGTTCACAAACCTGTACTAATCCATTCATTTGCAACCCTTGTGCAAGTCAAATCATGTCTGTGTGATCAAGTTGTTTAATTTTTCTTTGTTTCAATTAGGCCCTGATTGTCATTGTAACCAACCAAATGTATACACACTGTTATTTAAGACTTAGATTACCATAGGGCTATGGTGAGGCTGTGGTAGCCTAGCAGTTAAGGTACTGGTGATCCAGGCTTCAAATCCCACCTCTGCCAAGCTGCCACAGTTGCGTCCTTAAACTAGACCCTTAGGCCACCATTGCTTAAATTGTAAGACTGCAGTCTGTGATCAGGTTGCTATGGAGCCAAATGGTGGCTATGGTGTTCCAGGTGGTTGCTACGGTGTTGCTCGGTGGTTGCTAGGCAGTTAGTATGGTGTTATAGATGGTTGTGATGGTATCTCAAATGCTACTCTGGTAATCCATGTGGTTGGCAGGGTGTTATTAGCATATTTGTATCATTGTTATGAGGAGGTTGCCAAATCTTTCGCACCCCATTCAATCACATGGAGGAAAACCTGTTTCTAGACATGAACTGTGTCCGGTCAGAAAGTTGTCCTCAAACGTGAATTGCCTGAATCAGAACAAGCAATGTGGAGAAGGAACAGTGCTGATATGTGAGACTAGTTACACAGAGGAATCCATACATATTAATAAAGGAGGGAAAAAAATAAAGTGGAATAATACAAGTTGACTAATAAAGTTTAAGCATAAATATTGATTACAATGAATTGCAGAAAATAAATTATACACTGCTCACAAAAAATTAGGTGGTGTTTCAAAACAAAGTATCCCATAATGAAATATCGCCCAATTTTTGTCAGCAGTGTTATAGAACATAATAAAAATGTTAGTGTAGAATGAACAAATAGCTCCCTTCCTAATCCCATATCTACTGCATTTTCATGAGTCTGACAGACCATGAATATGGACTCTGGGACACGCTTTGTTTTTGGTCCCAGTAACGAAGCTGAAATAAGACAGTAAAGGCTTCAGGTTAAAATGCTTCCTAGGCAGGTCAGCCTTTTGGTTCCCAGGTTGTGTTCACTTGCTCCTTATCCTTTTCTCAGTGTCCTTGCGCTCCCTTTGGTCCACCTTCACTCTCTCGTCTCCGCTGGCTTTAAGAAGTAAAGGAGAATTGGTTAGAGACCTGTAAAGGCATCGATTGCCATTCTCAGAGCAGTGCTTTAGCTCGATTTGTCTCCTGCAGATGTGAATTTATGCTTCACAAGGCAGGCTGGAGGCTTCGGGTGTGAGACGTTTGACAGCACAAAGATAGTAGATGTGAATAAAGATCTCGGGAGCTTCTATGCCTAGCTGTCACAGGACTAAAAGTGAGACTGATGGGAAAGAAAACAAGTTTTTGTTTTGTTATTGTTGTTTTTAATTGAAAATGGTATATGTAATTGGTGCCTAAAGGCTTGTTTTGTTAGAACAATGATTTATTTGCAGTCGTCTGCATGATCAAAGCATGGTGTCGCAGAGGGTCTTTGGGCCGTGCTAAATATTTGACAGCTCTGGTTATTTTCCTCCAGGCTCTCATATAAGCTACATATTTGTTAACCAGTGTGAAGATTTATCAACGATGTTGAGATGAAAGGCGAGTGGCGTCATTATTTGCTGAGGCATTCCTATTAAATCGGTGTCTTTCACGCCAATGACATTATTAAACTCATTATGGTCATGAGTCATTCCATTGCGTTTTGTGAACACTTTTAATGGAACAAGACACAATTTCCATTTGCGTCATTTAGCAGACGCCCTCATCCAAAGCGACTTACAATTAATACAGTCTTACAATTCGAACAATTGTGGGTTGCTCGAGGATCCAAATGTGGCAGAGGTGGGATATGAACCCTGGACCATCTTGCCCATAGTCTAGTACCTTAACCACTAGGCCACCACAGTCCCACAATTCAAGTCACTAAGGTTAATGGTTAGTCAGAGTGAAAGTGACAACCAGTTACAACCAATGATTCAAATCATCAGATACAAAGCTTTAGCTCAAGTAACAAGTCTTTAATCTTAACTTAAAAATGCACCGACTATCCAGGATATAAAAACCAAAAATTGGACAGGGAAAGAAACAACAAGACAAAATAAAAACATTGGAGAAGCATGGCAAGAAAAGAACTCTTTTCCAATAGTTGCATGGTGGTGTTGTTTGCAGGATGGTGGTGCTTATGTTTGCTTTGGAGCTGTGAGGCACTGGATATGAATGGATAGAATGAATCTGTTCATGAATAGGGTGAAAGAGAAATCAAATATACTTGCAGATCACCTTAGTGAGTCGGGTTCAAGCTAAGAAAACAATTATATATTTTTTTTCATAGCATTTAGTCAGCACTGGTAAAAAAAATATGCGAGTGGCTGAGCTGTATTTAATGTATATATATGTGTATAATTCTGAATTATTGAAAGCGCTGTGCCATTTGTGTGGCTGTGTTTGTGCTTGGTCCAGTGGGGATAATAAATGAGCGCAGGATCCCCTTTCGTTGTCCTTGGTTGGCCAACACATAGCACTGAAACTTACAGCAGTCCTTGTACAAATGTTAAACCTAATCTTTATACCCAATTTCTGCACATCCTGTCTGAAGGTGCAAAATACCAAAAAGTATATCTAGATCCATGAATGACATTTTCAACAAAGACAAAGCAAGAACAATTATATACTTAACACATAAAACTTTAGGGCTTTATTTAAGAAGAATGACATGATGGAGAAAAGGACTAACCATGCCGTTAAAGCAACCCATAAAGGTTAAATATGGCATTTAAAACCCTAAATAAATAAATACACAATGTTATTGTAGTACATATTTTGTGGTCTATATGTATCAACTCCCTTGTATCCAGTGAATCCTGTTCCCCGTGAATCTAAACCCACCATATTTTTGTACCCATTTCGCCTGTCCATTAGTCTATTAGATCTAGATCTAGATCTTAACACCACCAGGTGCCTTTCAAACTGTAGTCCATAAGCCATGGTTCTCACTGATCTCTCGTCATATCCAATCTGTTAATGGAAGACGTGGGACACCAAGCTTGAGAACAAGATTGAACCGGCTTAGACATGGGGATGACACTTGGGTCAAGATTAAAGTCATGGAGATGCAATCCTTCACGAACGCAATATTTCAGGGGAGTGTTACATCAAAGCAACTCGATGACCTTCTGTGGACAGACAGTGACCTGGAAAGCTTCATGCAGTTTGTGGAGAGGAGTAATCAGGTTCTAGCTGCACCACTTCTACACACAAAGCAATCTGTCCTGCTGTGAAATGCCATGTGGAGGAACGGTGCAGTGTCAAGTGCTTGATTTGGATGAAACTGACACCATAAGTCTGGTTCATCCTTATGACAAGGAAGCTCCAGAGCCAGTATAAAGTGTTTGGTCTCGACTGTTGTGCTCTGTGTCCTGTTCTACTGTCTTTTATGAAATCAGTGCTTATTTAATTCCATATTCAGTCGTGTCAGTCGTCACTGAAGTCTGTAACTGTAATCAGGTAACGTGTGTAACTACCTTAAATGCTGTGTGGTTGCTTGCTCATTGCCTCACATTTGGACTGGACTGTTTTGACTCATTTTTGTTTAGATATTTTTTGTGCAAGTCACTTTTTTGCATGCATGACTTTCTGCTACTTATTTTGTATGAACCAGTAATTGCCGTTGAGTATATACCTCTCCTATTGTAAGTAGTACTTAAAAATGATCCCCCACTACTTATATATTCTCTTTCCTACAAATATATCACACACTGATTTTCTGTTTTATCTAGCCGAAGGTTAAATGACTATCAGCTATTGGTAACAGTGTGATTAACTCGAGTCTGAACAGTTGTGCTCCATGCAGTTAACTCAGTGTTGCAAGTTTGCATTGATTGGTCTAAACTTATTGGTGCAAGTGTATTGTGATTAGTTTAGAACCAAGTGCCTATTTTATGCTCAACCACCTTGTTTAAATATGCTTGGACACCTGTAGCAAATACTATAAACAACAGATTTGTCCTTAAAATACAAAATAAAAGTGAAATGGACAGATAGTGAAATTCAGGCTTTACTGAGTCTATCATGGAGGATGTACAGTACAATATGATTTTAAGACATCCAAGTGAAAATTGTGCCCATTTTGTCACTTCACTCAGTGTTCCTATTGGAGGTGCGAACGGCTATCAGAAATGACCCTGGAATGAATGTAGTTCATAGGGAGTGTAGTAGAGACTCTCTTGGCCTAGTGGTTAAGGTACTCGAAAATGGCCCAGAAGGTCCAGGGTTCAAGTCCCACCTCTACCAAGACTGTATGAATTGTAAGTCACTCTGAACAATGGCATCTGCTAAATGCCATAAATGTAAATGTAGTTCTCAGTTGAGCTCTGTGGAGAGAATTTCTCTTATATTAGTAACTAGAACTGTTTGGTACAAAAGTGCATATTGTGAACCAAGTTCCATACAAAGTTTAGCACTTGCTTTTTTTTTTAGAGAGTCATACGATTTTGCTAAGCAGTCAAAGATTTTGGTCTTACTCAATGATGGTGCTCGAACACACAATATTCTGATATTTCAAAGCCTTGTCCACAAATTTGTAACTTTTTACCCCTACATAGTTAGTGATTTACCTCAAACTGGTATGTGAGCTTAACCTAAGCCCCGTTTAGTATTATGGGCAGCACAATGGACATTTGTCAGCATGAGAACATGGGATGAAAGAAAGTAGGTGCTCTCATGGGACTGAGCTCTGCCATGGTAGCTGTCAGGGCAAGCAGGGTGAGGTGAGATCCCTGATTTGCGTCAGATTGCTAACGGTCGCTGACTGATGCAAGCTGACACACTGCAGCTCTGGCTTTGACAGCAGACTTGCATTATCCCCATGTGCTGGTTATTAATTATTGGTGTGCTCTGCTTGTTAACTTTGATTAGCATTGCCCATAGCATGGCTGGAAAGACTGGTAGAATAGCATCAGGACAGGATTTGTCATTTTAACCCTGCTCCCAGATTGAAAAGTGAACAATTGCATTTAAGAATTCTAGTGAATTCATTGTGGAAGAGAAAACAAACTGAAGGGGCTGGTGAGAAAGCTTCTATTTGTGACATGGCCGTCTCGTTTAGACCAAACTGGAATTAATTCAGCTGTCAGTATCACCTTAATCACTGGAGGGGTGGCACCTTTCAGACGGCTGCTTCATTACAAATGGGCACATGCCTGATGTGCTTCCTTCTGCATCCCTGTGGACCTGGGCAGGCCGAAATACAGAGCCAAATGTAGACAATAAATTCCTAAAGCATGGCCCCTTGGGAGGAAGTAAGATGTCATGTTACTTAATTATGTAACCACACGTTTGTTATTGTGACAGCATGATCTATGTGATAGATACGATTTTATCAATATACCATTAGTCCAAAGCTATGGATAATTATGAAGTCCAGCATGGCATCAATAGTCCTTTATCTTCAATTGTTCTCTTGCAAGCCACGGTTACAGTGATGGATGTGGGCATTTCTGTTGTGTGCATTGCTCGAGCATGACACACTCTGGAATCTTCGCACAATATCATTTAGCAGGTAAAGGAATTAAGCCAGAGTGATTTTACTCCTGCTGGCCATTGGGTCTGAAAATATGTTTTTCTAAAAGTAATAATGTTTTACTAATTTAATAACAAAACAAAATACATGCCACAAAATGTATATGAAGTAAAATGTACTTCAAGTACTTTCACAGGATGTCTTTTAATGAGGATAAGAGGTAAAGATCCATGCCACTGAGACTATGTAACGCATGAATCTTCTACAAACATTATAGAAATTGCTTCTTTGGCTAAATTCAATTCAATTCAATTTTTATTTATATAGCGCTTTTATATATAATAATACATGTATTATATAAATAATACAATTATTTAAAAGGCCAATTCCAAGTTGAGCAAGCCCAGGGCGACAGTGGAAAGGAAAAACTCCCCAAAAT
>JAUZST010002658.1:0-17836 GCA_034779995.1 Parotocinclus haroldoi | reverse complement strand
TATACACATATATTTACTTACGACAGCTCAGTGGGTGGAACCACTGCCTAACAGCAAGAAGGACCCGGGTTCAATCCCAGGGTGGAGCGGCCTGGGTCATTTTTGTGTGGAGTCTGCATGCAGACTGCGTGGATTTACTCCGGTTTCCTCCCACAGTCCAAAGACATGCGTGTTAGGGTAATTGGTATCTCTAAAAGTGGCCCTTAGTGCGGGCGTGCTTTGTGTTTGTGTGTGTCTGCCCTTCATGGGATGGATTGGCGCTTCATGGAGGATTGATCCTGCCCTTGCACCCAGGGTTGGCCTGCGACCCCATGTGGATTAAGTGGAAGATAATGAATGAATGAATGAATGAATGAATGAAATATGTACTTACTGTTGAGGAACGATATCATGAAAGTTACTATGAGCCTTGAGGATCTTATTCTGTAGTGTGTTGCTGTGTTCAGTATTGTCTTAATATCCTGTTGTGATATTTTTACTAGATTGCCCACAAATAATACTGAATATTAATGTGATAAAAGTAATAACCAGAATTACACTGACATGTTTTCGTATTGCCTAATTTTCCTAGCTTTCTTACTACCCATAAAGCAAATAAATCTTGCTAAATATTAAACAGCTTACTCATTAGGACACAATGCAGATGGTATAAAACAGTTGCAGCTTAGTGCACTAGATGCCCAGTAGAATTACATTTGAGATTCAGGAATATGCATTATTCTTAAACTAATGAGTACCTCTGGGAAATTAATTTGCATGTAATATCGGTGCCTTTTTGTAGTTGCGTTACAAGATGCAATTTGATAAAACACATTTTATAATTTTATACAAATAGTAAATTTGTATATTTCCAGCCAATCTACATTATAGGTGTTAAAATGACAATAAATTGCAGGAAATAAAATTCTGTTTTCAAATTCTGTTAAGAGCAAGCCACTTCAACAGCCAATCAATGCTGCGGAATTAGGAGTATAACAATTTAGGAGCAGAAGTCTGTCATTCACTCAATCTTACTACCGTGCCGGTTGTGTGTTTACTAACTCTATAGCTTTTGGACCAGACACTGTTCTCGGTTGAAGTGTTTATAGACTTTTGTTTGTGTGTATGACTTTCCACTACTTTTAACAAGCTGTAAATTGTATTTTAGGTGTATGTGCTTGTCCTGTTTTAGTACATCCTTATACCAGAAACAGTTGGAACAGTATGGAAAATACATATAAATAAAAAATTTTAAACTATATAATTGTGATTTCAAACATGTCTACATGTGATCATGTAATCATGATTTGATACAAAATCCAGTTTACGCCAAACGTCTGTAATCTTCGATCCTTCAGATGGCACTGCATCAAGAACCATCATTAATCAATAGCTGAGAGAACCACATGGACAAGGAATTACTTTTACCTTTGTCGAGCACAACAGTATTTAGTTACATTCACAAATGTCACTTAAAACTTGCAAATAAACTGTGCAAAAAACTTTTCTGGGCTCAGAAGCAACTATGATTAACCATCTTACAGTGAAAACCTGTACTGTGGTCAGATATTTATCTGGAATCATCATTCCAGATCATTTTTTGGAAAAAATGGATGCCATTGACCGAAAACGAATAGGAACATCCACACTCACCATCCAGTGCGTTTGGCAAAAGATCATTTACACTTATGTAATGGCAGCATTAAAGCAGAAAAGTACACAGAGATCTTGGAGCCACATATGCACCATTGTTTGCGATGCAAAACCACCTGCTCCACACGTTACAAAGTCATGGCTGTGAAAGAAGAGGGGTACTGGACTATGCAGTCCTGACCTGTTCCCAATAGAATGGGTGGAGAGTTTTGAAACGAAAAAATGGAACGACGACGACCCTGTACTATTGCACATCTCGAGAGAATAACACCTGAAACACTAAATCACTTGGTATCCTCTGTCCCAAAACAATGTGGAGAAAAGGAATCGATTATTCACTCATTGATTCTCTGCCTTTTGTCCGTTCTTGTGTAAATTTACATCATGGAAGTATAATAGACCACATGGTTGTTGGTAACATCCTTATTAGCCAGCAACCTTTTTCACAGACGCTAAACTGTGCATACCTGTAGAGATTTGTTACGTGGCTAAATATTTGCCATATACCTTTGAATTTGTTCCTTTGTCTTTCACGTTGTGTTTTTTTAACATCTTTATATTTATAGAATTTTATTTATATAACAGTGACATTCATAGATGTCTCTAACTCCTACTTGGGAATAAAACGTCATTTTTTTTTTGTCGTTTTATTTGTGTATTTTGTCTCTGATAAGCTGAAAAAATATAAACAATAGACAATATTTAAATGAGCCCACCCGTACCTTGATACGATCCACTTTCTCCCTCACAATAGTGAGAAGGATAATCCAACATTGTGTACATGTATATCTTTTTCTGTAAGTTTTTAAAAATTAAAAAGATAAGATAAGATTTAATCGCCCTCAAATCACGCCTGATGACATGCTCATTAGAGTAATGACTAATATATAGTATAAATTGTTTTTTTGTGTATGTGGGACTATCAGACTGAGATTTTACATTATAGATATAGATATATGTTTACATATAACTGTAATGTAAACAAAATCTTAAAAAGGGAAAATTGATCTCTTCAGAAAATTGTAATTGAGCTTAGAAATCATCAAATTCAATTTAAAACGTCCTTTTATTCTCGAAATTCTTCTCTCCTCACTCGTAATCAAGAGATTCCCCGGTTTGCATGTCCTCCCTGTGTTTACGTGGGTTTACTTTGGATTTTCTGATTTCCTCCAACATTCCAGCAAGCCTTAGGTTAACTGGTTGTTCAAAATTGGCTCAGTAGGAATTTGTCTGACTAGAATCAATGTAACTTTGCTCCTGACGTACATAGGCAGTGGTGCTGATGCGACGTTAAATAGAACAAACAAATGTTTATTTGCTGCACATTCCTGCTGCACACTAGTTCACTGTAGTAATGAGGTTCTGCTTTAATTGGTGCAGGTCACTCTGTACCAGCATCAAAATGCTGCCTTCTCCCTCTGCCCAATCAATGACTCACTAACACACTCATGCACACTAACTTAATTACAGATTCTACAGATAGGTTGGGCAGTATGGTTTTTATATTTTGGTTGCACTCCTATTTTAACACATCTCATGCCCAAAGGAAATTAAATATTGGCTTGGAATACAGATTGGTTGATTTTGGCATAAACAAAACCTACTCATGAAGAGTTTGTATACAGCAAGAAATGTATTTGAGGGTTTCGTATACTGCCAGGAGTTTGTTTTGTAGGCCTTTTATGGCACATAGGACTGCAGTCTCATTTTTGATGGTATGTGAGTGTTCTATAAGACATCAAATGCTTGAGACATTGAGAATTGTAATGATTTAATAAAAAGAAATCATTTGAAGAGTAATTAGTCTTAATGCAAACAAATTCAGTTACACCCTTTTGGTTGTAATAGGTTTGAGCAGTCTACGCTGCTTGGTATGTGCAGTACTGTGCAAAAGTCTTAGGACACTATTAGATTTGTTGTATTAGCAAAGATATAATGGTATATTTTATTAAGATACATATAGAAAATACACACAAAATGTGAACTAAAAATAACATTTTCACAATATAGAATGGCTTCTGCGAGCAAAAGTCAGTATTTAGTGTGACCTCCCAAAGAAAACGTGGTTTCTTGGCTACTACCCTTACAACTTATCATCCTAATAAAGCTGACATTTATAACTTTTTTTTTCTTTTCAGTTTTTAATACTGCATTCAGGCTTCCTATCTTTTAAGTTGTATTCTAATAAAAATATTGACAAATAATTGTGATCCTTATATTCACTGCTCACAAAACATGAGATATTTTAAGTGAATATGAAGCAATTAAAAAAGAAGCATTTATGACATGTATTTTATTTACATATGATTTGAAACAAGATCACCAGAGAAACAAATAAAGTCAAAAAGTTGTTTTGAGATTACACAAATGAGATGCAAACTCAATTATTGCAATTGAGTAGCAAGTCATTCATGGGGGTGAACAGAAGCATGTCCAACTGGACGAGAATGTCCCGCATTGACTGTTCAGTAGGGTGTATGGTCACCCAAGACTGTCAAAACACACTGACAGCGATGGGGCATGGACAGGATCAGATTGTCCAGCAGTTCTTGTGGGATCCTCTTTGTGTTTATTTTGAAATATTTTCTTGAGCAATGTATAATGATATGTCAATGTATACACAAAAATGGTATATGTAATCTAATTGTTAAACCATTACTAAAACAGCCAATGTAATGGTGACATTGCAGCATAACACTTTTACACAGTACTGTATGGTCAAAAGTTATGTACCTGCCAATATCAGGTGGAGCCCAAGTGTGTTTTCAGCTGTTCTGGGCTGCTTGCTTACTAGAACATAATTGTTTAGTTATAGATGATCATAAGCAACTGTGAGTGTGAATGTTCTAGTCAGTGTTGGTCCAGTGGTTTTGGTTCAGAAACAAATATTAAAATCGAGAACTTAAACCTTACTGTAGAATAAATGTATGTAGCAATGGATGAACTTTTGAGTGCAAGGATGACTAGTACATTACTAGTACTGTCTGGCAAAATTAGTGTTTAAAGGCTTCTGCCAAATACAAATTATTAATGATATTTAACTTATTAATGACATAACTTTAATTTAGTTAAATTCTTACGTATATCATCCAAGCTGCCCAGTGAGAATTGGTCCCTATTTGAGTCTGTGTATTCCCAAAGTTTCTTCCTTATTAGGTTTAGGGAGTTTTTCCTTTCCACTGTCACCCGAGGCTTCCTCAATATATGATTGGCCCGAGATTATTAGAATATAATTTAAAATTGCAAAACCGCTTTGAAACAATGCTCCATTGTAAAAAGCTCTATAGAAATAAATCTGATGTGACCCGACTTAACTGAAACGTTGAATGATTATGTGAAGGTTGTGTTGGATCATTCAAAGCCTTGCAATTGTATTATAATGAAAATAGTTCATCCAATCTATTAGCAAACGTTATTACTCACTTGATTTGATACATTACTGGTTTGGTGACATCTGCTGGTGGATTGTGGATATTGCATTTCGTCGGTATGTTTAGAATATTAATTATTATCTACTTTACCAGAGGCACCCTGGTGGTGCAGTTGCAATTCAGTGACCCATGGTCGACCACCACACGCTGACCAGATCGTTTGCAACAAACAAACAAAAGACACACAAGAGTTGAAATGTTTATTGTAGTTCTAGTGTGGGAGATTGTGAATATGTAGAATAAGAGTTTGCATGTGTGCCACATGTTTACAAACCAAAGTTAGGCAAAAAATCTATGGGTCAAATTAACTGCTCTGACCAAAAGTAGTTTAAAACATGGACCCAGAGCCTGACGACTGTGCTAACCAAAGGGACTGACTGAAAACATTCACTCAGTGTAGAGCCAAACCTTTCAGACTGGCAACTTTTCATAAAGAAACTGAACAATAATGATGCATGTGTATGTGACTTTCTGAACTATTAAAGTTTAGAACTGACATTATTAAACCAAAGGTGAATTGACATTGTTAAACCAATGCTATGACGTAGGCTTGAAGGCCAGAGTTTAAATGTTTTCAAGTCATTCTCTTTTTGGCAGTTTATACTCTCATGCTTGAATTATGAGGAAACTTAGTACAGTTCTTCCTGCCCAGTCTTATAATACTGGGTGCACTTTTGGTCAAATCATGCATTTAATGTCTGAAATTCATTACACAATGCCATTCCAAGACATTATAAAAATGGTCCTTGGCGTTGGTTCTTTTCCGGTTTTAGTGTTCATGTTTTTTTTTTTAATCTGAAGGAAAGATAATACAAAACTCCTGTAGGTCTCATGAGGTGCAGCCTTTGCTTGTTACTTGTCTCTGGACAGCCGGGCTTTTTTCTTTTCTTCTTATCTTCTACTCTTAACAAATGTGTATTGCAAATAAGACAGAGGGAGAAAATGTGAGCAGTTATCAGTGTTATATGCCCATATTTTAAATGAGGAAAGGGGAAGGGAAGACTAGCCTGACATCAAGTATTCAGTAGAAAAAAAAAACATCTTTTCTTTAAATATTTAATTACTTTCTTTGCAGGGAGGTGCAGAGTGGGCATTGAGGGTTTTTCTGTCTAATCTAGAACGCCTACTCACACAAACACACACAGCCTGAGATAAAAGCACGGGGCACAACTCCCTCTAACATGAGAGGAGTGTAAGGTTTTACCCCGTTCATAGGAGGACTTTTTATCTGGAAATTTACTGGTCATTTACCAGATGCAAATTAGGTGTGAAAGCACCCCAGGCTGGAAATTACAATAGTTCACACATCAGCTGATGTAAAAACAGTACTGTAGTAGAGGGACAACAGTGGAGACCTCCATTCATTTATGCAGACGAATTGGAGAAATGTCATTCAAGGATCACAGCACGATAATGTAACGTAAATGTAACAAGAAGACGAAGGGTAGATGTGGCTCAAAGACGAAGATACTGACCAAAAGTCTGAGATCAAGTCCCAGTGCCAAAACCTATTGTGAAGCACTTTCTCTTCTGCCTCGCTAGCAACGGATCGTGTCATGTTAAGTCTGTATCGGTTTTACATTGCTTTGATTAAGAATGTTTTCCAAGACGAAGATATGCCAAAGCTCTCATTTGAAAGATCATCTGTGGTAAAGAGTATTACGGAGTGACAAAACCATGTTTGACTTTTTCTGAACCAGTTATTAACAATATGCTAAATACAAACATTACACCTAACAGGACTTATGCACTGTACTGTGTATCATAACAAATATGTAAATTGATATAAATGGGTAAATTACCTTGTGACACTTTCATGGCAAGGTAATATTCTAAACTAGATCTGGAAACTGAGCTGGATGAACGTAGAGAGGAGCCGCCATGTATTTGCTAGGCTGAAAGTCTTTAGGTTTCAGTGCTTAAAAACATAAGAGACTGAGTGTACGGTTGTGATTTATAATTTGATTTATAGTTTACCTTTAGCAAGGTTTAGTTATCTTGAGGATGTTGCATTTGCTGTATGTCAATGTTACTGAATGAAGAAGCTCAATCAGATACACATGTGGAAGGAGGTTTTCTGTGGTTCAGCCATGGTCTCACCAAACCACATTCTTTATTCTGTGTGGTCCCATAAAATTGTGTTATAGCCATCCCCTGTGGTGTTTGCATTTCTACCCTTTTCTGATTAGTCACTCCTTATCTGTGTGCGCGCGTGGGTTTGCGTTTTTGTTTGTTGTGAAAGTGTTTTGAGTGGTGCAAAGCGACTGATCTAGGCTGTTTGACAGATATGTCACTAACCCAGAGATACACTCTCATTTCTTTGACACACACTCATTCCTACAGCACTTGCTTTTGTTATTTTAGACCATGTGTCTCAGAGATTATGTTTGGTAGTGTTTTTTTAAGGCAAGGGAAAGGGATGCTCTCTCTTGTCTTTTTTTTTTTTAATGTTATGTGAATTTAGTGACAGCTGGCACCCTGAGGTCCAATCCCTACTCGGTTGCTATTCTCTATTTATCTGGTTTTTCTTTTTTTTCTTTGCCTCTCACCTCCCTCTTCTTTCGACTCTCGCACTGAATCATTTATGGGGTTTCCTTAGATGCCTGACCCATTTCCTGACTCCTCCACACTGATGTCTGAGCTTTATAGATCCAGTGCTTGGGACCCTTTGGAAAATAACAACTCCTAAATGTGTTCGGTGGGGTGCCAGAGTGAAACTGATAATTGTGAGTTTTGGACTTGAAAATTTGCTTGCTTTAACTACTTGTCCCTAACTTGTTACCCAACCTCCTCAGTCTTAAATTTCCAGTGCAGTGTTATCTTTGTGTTTTCTTTTGGGGGGGGCTGAGGCAAGGAAGGAAATGATTGACACATCAGCCATGGTGGTGTGCTGCCGCAGTCTGAGGTTGTCCATATCTAGACAGGAAATGGCTCTAACACTATCAGGCATTTGAATCTAGCTTGTTATATCCCCACAATTATTGCAGGATACACTCTCCTTCTCCCTATAGTTTCTCCTCATACTCTTTGTATTTCCCCAGTCTTGTTAAGGACAACCTTGACATTTTGACTGACATGTGCCACGGTTGCAATGAGCTTGGGCCTCCTGGTGTTGTCATACAGAGCCTGGCTCCCAGCACCTCCAGCAGATTAGCATCATGGAAAAAGCAGCATGTTCGAGAAACTGTAGAGAGTGGAGGAAATGTGAAATTGATTGGTGAGATAGAAGAGAGGTGATAAGTCTTGTCTGTTTGTCCTGTGTTTAAGAATCTCCCCAAAAGTGTTCGCTAGCCGTTTGCAGAAGCTCCGTTTAATTCCAGGGTTGTCGGATAGCACGAGAAAAACAAGTGATCGGATCTAGACATGGCCAAAAGAAAATAAATATCATAGAGTAAGTGGAACTGGGAAATGTATTACTGCTAGCTGTTTGAGGCTTTGTTTGCGTGCTTGTGCAGACCAAATCAAAGTAAGGGTATACATGTACTGAGAAGTCCGATTACTGAGCGAAATACTCAACTCCCTCTGCTTGATTTATAGAGCTTAATCTGATCAGAGCAACCTTAATCTGAACAGAAGGGTATGTTGTTTACAGGACCACTTGAATAATGAGATAAATGCAAAAAATATGATTATTATCTGTTTATGATTGGTTTATTAAGTGTGTGTAAATGCACTCAGACTTGCTTTCATCCATCAGAATAATGTTCATCCTCACCTATTCCTGGCAACCCATCCAATTAACCCAGCAGAGAGATTTTTGTGTTGAGACTTTTAATCCTTTACAAGCTACATACTAATACTCTTATTTTTTATTTCTACACAATGTGAATCACAACACCTTTACGTGGACTTTGGGTGATTGTTAGGATGAATGCCTCAACCTCGCCATGGCCACAATCATAGTTTCAAACTCACCATAAGCATTGTGTTGCTAAAACTTTATTCTGAATGAACCGACTTCCATTTCTGCTGGTATCTAGTTCAGTAATAGGTACAGTGTTTAGTGACTCCAATTGCTTCTAATGAAAGAACGGTCTTTGTTCTGACATGCTTTTCCCAATAGGCTGGTTGGCATGGAGATGGTGTCGAATTGTAAATTTACAGACTTTACTGACCAAAAGGCTTAAATCCTTCTCACATTTCCATCTAACAGTAATCCTTCGTGTCTTTACCCATTCTTCTCACTGTGCATGGGAGCAAAATCCACTTGCATCCTCTTCCAAGCGGCTTCATTATAGCTCTGGTTGTTTTGAAGTTCTTAATTACTGTCTGCTGGGTATGTGGACATATTCAGGCTTGTAGCTATGTGTGTATAATCATTGCCTGATTTATGAAGGTCAGAACACTTTGTTGTTGGGGATTTGTATGTTCGTAGATTAAGTTAAAGGCTTCAATTAAAGGCAAGTGTTCTCATATAGTGAGTGTGAAAACAAGCTACGTAATCATGAAGGAATTGTTCATAATCGTTGTGAATCCATCTTAATCGAGAGTGCCAGTAATTCTTATATAGAATGTTCAATTTAATATGACGTTCATTATTTTGAAGTATAGAATTTGAAAGTAAAGCATGGCATATGTATAATCCTACCTAGAAACACCGTATGTTCTACAGGCTTTGTCTAGGTCCTCTAGGTCATTGTGTATATACAGAATTAAGAGACAATTCCAAATTGCCTTAAATTAGCATATCTATCTGATGAATTCCAACACAGACCCACCTCATTCAACTTAATGAGGCACTGATTAGGTAATTACCTGAACTGCGTTGTATTTGTTTTGAGAAACAGGACAAGAGACATGAAAGCTGTGAATTAAATGCTGATGCCTTGTTAATGTTTTATGGTCAATCATTACTCTTTTGTTAATAAAAGAAAAAAGGAACTACTATTAATCTAGTATTTAAAGTACCACTTGAGGTATTTAAACGCTGCTTCTTCTTCGTTATAGTAAATGCAAATGGTGAAACCAGAGAATAATAA
This sequence comes from Parotocinclus haroldoi, assembly GCA_034779995.1. NCBI lineage: Eukaryota > Metazoa > Chordata > Actinopteri > Siluriformes > Loricariidae > Parotocinclus > Parotocinclus haroldoi. The sequence goes on along the minus strand of JAUZST010002658.1, from coordinate 7,794 downwards.
TACATTTAATATAATCAATATTATATAAGTTGTAATCGATTTATTGCTAAATTTGTAGGGATCTCTTAATTCACTTAATTGTTTTCCAGAGCTGTAATTTATGATTTTACATATGCAGAAAGTTATTTAAAAAATTAAGAAGAAATGGAAAAAAAAAAAAAAAAGAAAAAAAGTTTGCTTGTGTATTCTAATGTGCAAAATATCAAATGTCATAGAAACTCTACCACAAACTGCGTACAAGGTTCTAAATAAGAGGAAATGCACTGGTAGTGTACCAAGTGGGCAACCTACTAAAAGTGTGTGGATTGGGACACGGTGTAACATGAATTATTGCTTTTAAACCTAGAGACACAAAATACTTCAGCAGAAAGTCCGTAAATCATTCTACTCACATCAAGTCTAAATGCACACATGTATGTGTAGCCTCACAGCAAGAATAAGCCCAGCTTAAGACCTCCCAGACAGGACTGTCGTAGGCCTATTCATATATCCAAACTCTCACACTTAAAATACACATAAAATAGTTGATGTTTCCATGTTCAGATTTGGTCTGTGCCATTTGTCATTCAGTCAGAGCCCTATCTAATCTTCTTCAAGCTCTTAAGACCTCTGAGCGAGTGTTTTTGACCACGGAATGGCTTGGGTAGTCATGTTGTCCCTACACGGGGATGTTTGGTGACAGGAATGCGCTGGAAAACTGGTTGTCTTCTGGAATTGATAGACGAGTGTCTGTTCCTTGTTTGTTCCGTGCCTCTGCACAATTGATTCTTGACTCAATTTGAACAGTTATTGCTTTGTAATTTAGTCTTGGCCTGAAACTCTGTCTCTTAATACTCCGGTTTCACTTCCCATTTCATCTGCCTACACTCAGACTTTGAATTCCCTCACCCTCTGTCTAAACATCAGTGTAAAGCAAAAACAGGTGTCTCGCTGATCCAGACTAGTGAGCAAGGCTGGAATGAAGAAGCAAAGGAAGCAAGAAGCACTGTGAAAAAGTCAGAGACGAGGTTTTAAAGACAGACTGAAACACTGATTATGCAATGTCAGGAATATTAAGCTCAATCAGACAGATTCTTACAGATTCGAGGAAGACAGTGAGAGGAAATGTGGAAATGAGCGTGCGAGGTGTGCAAATGTGTGTGCAAATGCGTGCGTGTGCGTGTGCGTGTCCGTCCCCACAAGCTTAGAAAGATCTGACATTCTTAAACTTGTGGTGAATTTTTGCTTGTCCACATGGGGGAAAAAAATTTGTTACAGAAACTGCAAAATCTCTAATAGGTTAATGAGGTTAATGTTATTTGTATGTGTAGTAATTACCTACAGGGTGGGTGTGTGTGCGTGAGACAGGCAGCGAGACAGGCAGCGAGACAGGCAGCGAGACAGGGAGCGAGACAGAGAGCGAGACAGAGAGCGAGACAGAGAGCGAGACAGGGAGCGAGACAGGGAGCGAGACAGGGAGCGAGACAGGGAGCGAGACAGGGAGCGAGACAGGGTGACTGCAGGTAGCTGAGCAATAGGAGTTGACACCCAGGTGATTAGGAAGCATTACCTCTAGCTGGAGGGTTTTGGAATTGGTGGAGGTGGAGGTTGAAGGGCCGTGAGGCGCCTCATTAATCTCTGCCTGTCACAGGATCCCAAACCTCCTCCTCCACCTCAACTCCCCTCTCCATACATAAGTTCATGCTTTCTCACAAGTGATTTGGGAAGGCGTGTGTTTTGGATGTTTTACTACTGGTATTTTAGCTTCTAACAAATATGGAGCAGGTTCTAAACAGGTGGCAATAATAGGTTGAACAATGTATCTTTATTTCATAAGGCATAACATCGGAATGGCCTACTAAAGTAATATCAAGCTGAGTGCAGGATAACTATTTAGATAAATAGTTAGAGAATAATTAGTCTTAAATCATCAGAAACTAAATAGTATAGGCAAAATAACATAATAAAATATTTCTTTAAATGTCTGCCTTACATTCTGTGAAACAGGATGTTGACCAGGCCACGTGTTGTTTTATCAGTGGTACAATGGACATATATAACATATTGTCAATGACTGGATTTCAAACTTGGCATTGTCTCTCCTTAATATTCTTTTTTTTACTGATCTTTATTCCAATTATTGTGAGCTTTAGCATATCTTAACCTTTTCACCCTGTTCCCCATCCAAAAAAGAATTTCTTGGCTGCTCCCCTTCAAGAAAGGAAGAATCCCAGAATAATTAAATTGGCATTCCAAAAAAAGCTGCAAGATGCTCGTGTGAAAGCCATATAGAGTTGTTTTTTTCCCTATTGTTTTAATACTGCATAGAAAATTGATTGTATTTTTGGTTGTATTCTAATAAAAAAAAGTGGTACAGCGCTTGCTGGTGGCCTAAGACTTTTGCACAGTACTGCGCAGTATTTAGACTAAACAATCATATTAATTTAAACACAGTCTGAAGACATTTAGTATTACACTGCATAATACGGTAATTCTTATATTTGGATCATTTATAAAACTTGAAACACTTACAGAAATCTAACAAATGTGCAAATCAATCTGCCTTTCAAGACTTATTCTGTTATTCTGTTTTCTGTCATCAGGTGCTGCGCTCATACTAGTTTTCTGTCATTCAGACATGATTATGTTATTGTGATTCATACTGTTAAGTGTGTGTCTGTCTGTGTGCGTTTGTGTTCACATACGCCAATTCTTCAGACCAGATTAAGGTCTAAAAATCAGATCAAGAAATCAGATGAAGGGCAGCTGGATTTATCTTGTTGCTCTTGGGGTTCGGGACCTGGCAACACTAGAATTAAATGCAGCATCTGCAAAACAGCTATGAAACACTTCTGGGGAGACTCTTGAATTCAGTATATGCTCAGGGAAATGAAGACTTGTATTACTAAATAATGAAAGTTTTACATCACACAAAGTTGAAATCCAATAATTTCATGAGTATTGTAAACCCAGAGATTTCCATTTAAGTGATTGTTAAATGGACACTCGTTGATGAAATTACAGACAAAATCTGTTTCTGCATTTATCAGATTATGAAGTGCATGTAAACGCTCTCAGTAATTTAAAAGTACATAATTCATAGTTTAAGAGTTTTCATCGATTTTTCTTACCTTGGTTTACTCTGTGGGACAGCTGGCAGTCTGTTGTCCATATTTTTCAGGTCTGGCTTTTGCTCAGTTGTGGCCACTTGAGGAAATTCTCTCACACGTGTATCCGTAAGAACAGAGCAATGTTTTGACTTAGCTTGTTTCTGGTGTGGAAAAAACTGATTGAGAGGCGTAAGTTAATCCAAATGTTGACATTAGCTTGAATGCAGCCTGTTTGACATTGGAATATCTATCTGTGGGCACGGTTTCCCAAAACTGTGGTTCTTTTTCTCAAAATACAATTAAGACTTTCATCCTCAGAAAGCTCCATCATCCTCAATTGAAGCAATGCTTCATCTGCCACTTAAAGGACTTTCGAACAAATCCAGTTCAGCAGTGAGAGGGGTGATTAGGAGTGTGATCTGTGTGTCGAATCTCTCCTGAAAACTCTTCTGCAGATGTTCAGCCAGTGTTTCATGGCGCGTGTTCCCTCATCTGCTCCTCCGCTTGCGTTCAATGAGAAGGGAAAACCTGTGAGCTTTCTCTTTGAAGATGTGTCTGGCATATTGAGAGCATGAGCGTGAATAAAATTCAATCAAGCATAGGTTTCATGACATGGCCCAAGTTCAGCTTCTTATTTCACCAAATGCTCTTGATGGATCATGCAATGAAATGTCTAAAAATCCAGGAAACAGTTGTCAGCTTAACACATGCCTACAGGACCTTTTTCAGATTGACAGAAGACTTCAGACTGTCATATTCAGGGAAGATAGGAACGACTCCACTGACTTCAATCAGTTTTTTTTTCTGACAATGACTCTGCTTTTCCAACTGTTTTTTTAGCGTAAAGTGTTTGCGAAGTTCAGTGTCGTGGTTAAGATACTGGACTATGGACCAGAAGGTCCAGGGTTCAAATCCCACCTCTGCCACAGTTGGGTCATTGAGCAAGGCCCTTAACCCACAATTGCTTGAATTGAAAGACTATTAATTGTATGTCGCTCTGGATAAGGGCGTCTGCTAAATTACATAAATGTTTGAAACTTTTTTTGACACTGATATCTCAATCCCAACAAGTGGCTCCACCTGTGTGGGCTATGCATGTTCTCCCCATGTCTGTGTGGGTTTTCTCCGGGTGTTTCCTTCTACATTCCAAGGATGTGGGTGTGTTAGGTTAACACACAACTTGGTCTGCGAGTGTGTGTGCTCCATACGATGGATTGGGGTCCTGTCTAGGGTTGATACTGTCTTGTGCTCTGTGTTGCCGGTTAGGCACTGGCTCTCCCGCGACCCTCACAAGGATAAGTGGATAAGAATAAATGAATGAATGAATGCTGTCTCAGTTTAGTCAGCAGAACTTGCCTACTTGTGAACGCCAACTGAGCAGAGCCTCACAGGAGAAGCCAATTTTTTTCCACGTAGGTAAAGTACTGTGTAAAATCTTAGGCCACCATTAGATTTGTTGTTTTAACAAAAATATAATAACCATTCATAACACATTGCCGGTGACTGGAGTAAAAAATGTTTACAGTAAAAAAAAGTTGGATTTGTCATAACAAACTCCATAATACACTTTTTCACTGATCTTTTCGCCTGGTTTGCCTTTCAAAAAAAGTGGTTTCTTTGCTGTTACCCTTTCCAAAACGACATTCCTGATTTCAGACTGTAGAAGGGTCAACTTTTCATCCTGACAAAGCATCCAGATGCTGCTTTTGCTCGAGTGTAATGGGAGGTCACCTTAATGGACACCACTGTATCATATAAGTTGTTTTTTTTTTTCCTGTTTTGTAATACTGCATACAAAGTTTCCGGTTGTTGTCTAATAAAGAGATTGAGAAATAATTATATATGAACATTATACCATTGGAAAAACAACAGTACTGCATGTCAAATCTAATGGTGGCATTAAATGTCTAAGACATTTCCACAGTACTGTATCTCTTGCACTGCAGCTGGTGCTGCTTTAGTGTGTGCGTTACAAAGAGAGAGAGAGAGAGAGAGGGAAAATGAGGGAGAATTTGAGATTGTATTCAGCTTGTGCTGTGAGACCCAGCTGGGGCTCGTTAAAGATCTGGGAAGCTGAGGTTTTTCGGACAAGATCGAGTGGTTGATGGAGAATTGGGTATGCCTGCTCTGTTAGACTTTTTAAGCTCCGCAGCAGTCAGTACAGTACCACACAGTTAAATTTGCACCTATGAATTGGATCACTATGGTCGTTAAATAGTAACCAATCAGATACAGCCATTCAATACATCCTGTGTCATTCATTTCGCTGATAATCCTGGTGTGCTGATAAATGGTCATTTCTGAGATGCTCCTATACATAAACTTTGCTGGGTTGTCAGTTAGGATGTGGGCAAGCAGAGTTTCTGGCAACCACAGTGCTTGTATGCACCGGTAAGCAGGTTGCAATGCAGTCATAGCAACTGATTCGACCCTTGTGATCAGCTATGCTGTGTGCTGATAGCTGCAGCTGTTTTGACAAATATAGGTAGAGGTATGTCTGCAGGCAAACGTTGGGCATAAATCGAATCCTTCAGTACAAATAAATGATCACTCTTCTGTACAGTGAGTAATACTGTAAATGGGCCAGCTGTAAATTGTTAATTAAAACCACGCAATAATAACAAAAAACAATATACAGGTATGCGACATTTGGCATGCATCAACATCTGTTTGTTTTAATATCTAAAGTTTTAATGTTATATTAAGAAACCGAAAAAACTTGTCTTATATAAAGGGGTACATCATTTAACGTCTGCATAGGACGTTGACCAAAATGGACACTGACCAGACATTACCATTGTGCCATAGAATTTTAGTTACTTTGTTTTACACACAATGCTGTAATGTACAATACAGTAGTTGCTCTATTCTATCTTTATCTTTTATGAACTTTGTTAGTATTCTAAGGTATGTTGTTTTCTCGTTTGCAATGCTCCGTTTTGTCAGCAGATGTTCAAAGGATCCACTCGTACTAGTTTTCTGCCATTCAGATGTGAATTAGATGTGTAGGAGACCAATTTTCATTTCCTATTATAAATCTCATTATAGACCTCAGAGATTAAAGCCAACAGACGCTGATCGGACGGATGTTAAACGGCGCATACCTGTACATCTACTTCACATGTGAATGACAGAAAACTAGTACGAAGCACTTTTGCGGCACCTGCTGAGAGGAAAGAGATTAGCAGTGTACACTGTAGTACTACACAATCTTTTCATATGTTGTTGTAATTAATATTATTATGGTTTAAAATAAAAGGCTTTGTGCACATTACTTAAATTAATAGCTGACTATGGGAATGTCCTGTCAGGGTCGGACAAAGTTATGTTTGACAGAATATAATGCAGACGTTAAATGGTGCATATTGTTGGCAGCTGCTATTCTTCCATATAGAAACAGCTAACTGTCAAATTGCATGATAAAATTTCAATGTCAGTTTATGTACATGTAAATTCAAGAAAATGTTCCGTGACCTTATCGTAGCAAGTAGGTGTCTTTTCCAGGGACGTGATGCATCTCCTCTCATTGGGCAACAGAGAGCTAGGCTGCTTAGACGACTATGGCCCATTGTGTTGTGGGTGTAAGACTTAAACCTTTTTAAAAAGGAGAAAATCCTTGTTACACCAGCAGATGTAGCTCCAATTATTGCCACTAACAATAACAGTTTGTTCAGCTGAGGCATTGCACTGTCTAACAACAGACTAACGAAACAATATTATGTTAATATTATGTTAAACTGAGACACAGAGATACTCTGTTTTATTTACGGTTTAAGAAATGAACAATGGAAATGGTCAAGTAATTTCACCAAACAAATAAAAAGAAATGGATTCCAATCCGCAGTTGAACTGAGCTCTGAGCAATGATTAAGTAACAGTGTATATATCAGAACGTTATTGAACCTTTCAGCTGATTTTCCAATCATAATGCAGAAGCTCAGCGTCCAGGCCAGCTGTGGCCCACCCACAGCTCCATTCACCCTCAGAGACGATTAGCGTCCGGGGGCGGGGCAAACTCGTGCCATTTATCCCATGAACAAAGCAATGACTGAAGCAATTAAAAAAAGCCATTCCATGCAGTCTTATTGAAGTGAATGGGCGATCAGCTTCTGGGGCAAATGCTTTGACCATAGATGGTATAAGAAAACGATTTCTTGCAATCTATGATGTCCTGGGAATGTATGAGAAGTTAGCAAAAGAAAGGCAGTCTATTTGTGATAAGTAGATGAGTCCGAACAAACTCGCCTTTGAGATGAACGTCTTCTAACGCATTTGTATTCAATGACATGTTAACACAACTGTACATATTTGACCATTTAATTTTTGACATTTTAGGGGACGCTGAGCTTCCTTTGCACTCTTGGAGAAATCGTGGCTGATATCTGTTTGTATTTTTAGGTTTGGATCTTAGGCAAATTTTTCATACCATCATACCATGTCTAAATACAGGTATTACCATCAGGGTGGCACCTTAGGCCAGGCTTTTTTGATTGCTCGTTCCTCGGATGTCCCTACTTTAGAATCTACTGAGGAGGCAGGAAAAAAAATGTAAATAAATCTTTTCAATTTCTTGAGGACTGTGTGGAATCAATACAAGGAAGGAAGGAAGAAATAAAAATAAAATTATGTTTTAAAATAAAATTTATTTAACCTACAATTAAATTGTACTCTATATGCCAGAACGTTTTAGAAAATGGTTCCAAAA
>JAUZST010002657.1:0-17837 GCA_034779995.1 Parotocinclus haroldoi | reverse complement strand
TGGATAATATATCCAACTTTATTCGCATGCATATAAACTCACGAAAGGCAATATACATTACGCTGGAAACATTGATATGGGAACAGTTTTTAACTTAGAAATTGCTAGTAAATTTCACAATTATTTTACCAAGAAATGGTAAGTTACAAATTGAAATTTTAAATAGAAAATGGCATGGTAATTATCTGTCCAGCTCCACTCACACAAAATGAATAGCTGCTTCTCTGTCAGGTTTGGTTAATAGATTAGATGAGACAGCATGGAGAATGGAAGATAAACTCTGTGACAGCTTTATTAGCTACACTGTATTCTTGTTTATTCCCATTGTTCTCATTATATACAAAGAATCAGTTGAAGTGAGTGAAAATTCGAAATGGCAAAGTTAAGGTTGTGCTATTTATATTTTTATAGTATTATAGAAATGGCATTTTGTGACATTTTAGTAAAAGAACATGGAGACAAAACATTATGAGCACCTGATCTGCACTGATGTTTAGTTAGGTAGTATGTATCAAACTAATGTCCACATCAGCCCACATCCCAGCTTTACCCAGAACATCCACTTCTTCCATTGGCCTACCTTCTTCACAAAGCGGACCATGGTGAAAATTTCTCAGGTAAATGGTGGACACATATCCGGCATTCCTAGTGATGCAAAAATGGGCTGTGAAATTAAAGCAGAGTCTAGCATTTATTAAACAATTGAAGGAATGAGCCTTCTCCTGGTATTTTGACAGTTCTGACAACTTGTAGTATTATCAAGGCAATACGACTGTCTAGGAATGGACCGATACCATTACTCCACTACATGGCACCAATACCAATTTACAACGAGGTAACATTGAGCAGCTAAGTGAAGAGGCAGTAGTTAAAAAAAGGTCAGAATCAGTTTTACATGTTTATATGTTCTGAAAACACTAAAATATGAAATGAAATAAAATGTATACCCATAAAAATAAAATAGTCATAACGGAGATGTCCTTTTCTCTTAGACAAAAATGAGATCAAATGAAAAGCAAATTTCAATCTTTAAGGTCATGTTTCTCTATTTTTTTCTGTTTCACATCTGACTCCCCTCCAGTTTCAGATAGTAGCAGATACCTTAATAAAGGCTGACACTCCAGATCTATCATCTTGATTCTGTCCATTTGCTGATGAAGAAAACTGAGCTCTCTAATTTCTCACCCATATCAACAGTTTATTTGGTTAAATTTTTGGTTTAGTTCCTTTATATTAATTCTAACTTAACAAATACGCAACATACTAGTTTACTATTTTATGGTTCTTCACACTACAATGATTCCCTAAAACATTCAAATATTCTCTTAGTGTGTTTGTTGATATAACACACCACCACAGAGACCCAGGTGTGAATCCCAGTGACATGATTGGCTGTTCCTGAGAGAGGGAAGCCCAGTCAAGTGAAGATTCCTCAGAGCTGCAACAGTGATCCTCTAGACAACCCTGTAATGATCTGTCATCCCATCCAGGGTGCTTACGCTTGAAACATGAGTGCTCTGAAGATAGGTGCCGGCACCCCGACAACCCTGACCAAGAAATGGGACTAGAGGTTAACCATGAAAAACCTGGAATTGCAATAGAAGAAAAGTGTACGATTTTCAGAATTATCACAAGCAAGAAGATTTAAATTGTTTTATGCCTTCAGTCATCACTCATCTAACTTTACATTTAGTCATTTAGCAGACTTCTGAATCCAGAGCAACTTACAACTAACAGTCTTAGAGGGAACAGTCCAGGTAACTGGGGTTAAGGGCCAAGCTGTGGCAGGGTTTGTTACCATTATTTTACCATAATTCCACAAATTGTTATATTTACTTGTTTAGTAAATATCTTTTTCAAGATACAATCTTACAAGCCAAGCAACTATGGGTTAGGGACACAACAGTGGTTGCTTAGCAGGTCATGTGGCTCATAGAACCATTTGCTGGAAACAGCAGATCCAAATCATTGTTTTGTCTTGAACAATACTATACCGAGAAGGCCTTTCATTTCCATCATGTCCTTTCCTACAGCATTTGTAAATAACACTGAGAGACATCACTGAAATGTTCCCGGGATATTTTTGCATATCAAAAAAAGGACATTTTCAAAGGTTTTATTAGCTTCCTTTGGCTCCTTGTACCTATGCACTTTCATTAATTTTGCTTTAAGGAGAGATCATATTTAGGCAAGCAACGGTGAAATGATGCTCTAATAAGTTCCATGTGATGACCTTTTCAAGAAAGAATTGTACTTGAAACTAATGGGTTTTACTCCTCAGGATAGTTGTACTTTCTGGATAGATGTAAGGCTGAGTGACCCTGAGATTTACTTACATGAAACTGGATTAAAGTCTGCCCTAGTATTTTTAACAGTACTGACAACAGTTAAATGAAAGTCAAAGAAAAAGCTTAAAAGAACAGTTTAAAGAAGCCAAGGATGCAAACCAAAGAAGTGACCATGGCTGAATAACATGCCCTTTTTAACAGGACCATTAAATACATGCCTGTTACTGCTGATTCCATTATATTTGTTTATCTCTTTACAAGTGGCTCAATTGAAGCATTTATTTTTGCACATGCACATCAGATTGGGAAAAATATCAGACAAATGTCGTATATTGGTCACATTCAAAAGAGGTTACAGACATGACGAGAAAATAGAATTTTTGGCTACTTTGCCTGCTGTGTAGCCAAAGTTTCTGATCAATTGCATTCTTGTCTTGTACAAGGCCAAGGCCAGTGCAAGATCAGCCAAGGATAACTCACAAAGTTTTGGTAATTTCTCAAGCTGTATTCTTGCAAAGGTAGATACTTGATGGAGGTCAAAATGATCGGCTAGTGTTGATTAAAAAGCTAAGTCAGATGGCGCCCAATGCATAATTCACAGATAATTGAGATTCTGAGATTTATAGTGTTCATGGACGAGGCAGTTCGGTTTCTCTAGCTTCTCTAAATCGCCTCAGGCACCAGGAGCTGCAGACTCTCAACTTATATTTAAAACATGTTTAGCTAATAAAACTAAGGTGCAACTTACATCAGACTTCCAGGAGTGATTTTTATTTTGCATTCGGTATGTAAGCAAACAGTTGTAACCTTTAAGAAACCAGGAGAGCTACATTCATAAGGATCAAATTACCATATAAATGAATCACTATGTCTTACAGTATACTGTCCCAGCTTTGAATCAACTGAAGAGTGTCTTAAGATTTTTAATATTATATATTGTGGCTTTTTTTCCTCAACAGTCCAAATTTCCTGGTCCTGGCAAAAACGTTTGGTTACCCTTAGGCCGAGTTAAGATTTGCTCACGCTAGAGTATGCTGGGTAAAGTTCTAATAATGTTGTTGGACACCAGAATTATTTATACTGTGCTATAATTCCTGTATTTCCCCATCCCTCGTCTTCCACAAATCATTGTTAACATTGGGTTCCAAATGAAAAACTGGACATTACATTTGATGCAATAGAATCTGGAGGACTGTTTGTTTACCGTTCCTGTGGCCCTTAACACATTTAGAACTACATGATGCTGGAATGCTGTAAAACGCTGTAAAAATGGTAGGGAATGACTTTTGCAATTATTTGTAGTTCATCTGGTTACTCTTCACAATCAGTAGTTAATACAAATTGCCATCATAAAAACTGACTCAGAAAACTTTGTATAAATCAAAATTTGTGCTATTTTTAAAACTTCCTGCAACCATGTTCCTCTTCAACGCCAGCACAGCAGAATAGGTATCCTGCCCTGCGTGTAAGCATGGCGCCATGCCACAAACCAGTAAGTTACTTGAATGGTAAACTATTCAAAGTTACACATTACACATGCCACTAAGTTACAAAACACAGCATGATGTTTGTAACATTTTTTGTCACAAAAGTTAGTGAAGATTTTTGCTTTACAAAAGCAGTTTTGTGTCATTTGTATGCACAATAGGGCCCTGTTGAACCTTTCAACAGATTGTATAGTGGTTATGAAACAGTAACATAAAAATGTATTATGTCTACTGTAGTTGCAGAGGCTTACAAAGCCTTGTGTATACTTTTGGAGGCAACACCATCGCATCCATAGCAAATCTTCTAGCAGGCATAATTCTCTAGAACCTTTGGTATCACACTGCCATAAATACTGCACACCAGTACAGCACAACTGATCTTTTTCACAACTAGTATTGTGTCCTGTAGTTGCCTCAAAATGTTTGAGTTTACATACACTTTGTTTTATGATGACTGCACAAAATCCAATTTTGTCAGTAATCCATAACTGAATTTCTGCTTTGCAACCAGTCAGTCATCTTACAGAAGGATGTGAAAAAACTTCAATTCGGTCTCCCCCAAAGTGTTTGTTGGCTATTTTGCAGATGACACATTTAATTGGAGGGTTGCTGGAACCCACTGGAAAAATGAGAATCCATGAAGACCAATAAATTGTACAGTTTAGCATTAATAGGATATTGATTCATACATGGTATTTGGCAGGCTGAGAGAACAACTGCACAATCATAATTCTCCTCGCGACAAATTGGATGATCAGCCACATCCCCCTACTTTTCAACACACAATAATCGGCCAAATAACAGTCAAAGAACAGTTTAGCTTTTTTAGAAAATCCATACCAAAATATTTTCAACTTTCCCTCCCCCAATCGGCCATTAAACATGATTAGAGCCCAGACAGACATAAATACACCTGGAGTTAGTGAAATCCTAGAATTACCCTGTTTCTGACAGAATGGTGGCTCAATCGCCAGCGTCCAAAAGCATGAAACATTTTCCAGTTAAAAGTTCTCAATAGCTTTACTAATGTCACACGGATGAGTTGAAGCAGCTTTAAAGAGGAACAGATAGAACTATTAATATCCCTGTAACACCCTGTACTGCTTTGATTATCATATATAACTGCTCTTGGGAAATTCCCTGAAAAGAATTTCCCTGTGAAGTCCTCTCTGAAAAACCCTCAAACGTTCCTGCTGGGACCTTTTTTGTTCTTACAACCTTTTTGTTGTCTGTCTGTTCATGACAGACCAACTGCATGCAATGATACATAAATATGCCAGAGATACCGCTGATTTCTCATGTGAGAAATATAGCATCTACAGCCTGAACTGCTCCACATATCACTCCCCACAGGAAATGAGCAACACTGCGCTTCAGTTACAAGCATGCAATAACGATCCCTCACACTGTAGAACCAAAATATAATCACACACAATGGGAGCTGGGGCACTCAACTCCCTCAGACTCAAGGTCACCCTGCGTTTATACAGATCAAAAGAGAAATCATTAGGACTTCATGTGGTATGTTTAATTGCAGATATAAGCAAGCAATAGCTAAAGAACTGTAACATTGTTTGGCACAGATTACACCGTCTGCTCTCAACCTAAAAGCTTCAAGCACTTTAAATGATAACCCCACTTTGCTGGAGAGTCTCTAGGCTACACTAAGAACGTTCAGGCACTAGGGTGCAATTGCGAAAGAACATTCTGATATTGGCAATCAGTGGGGCTTTGGGCAAGAATTATTAATGCTTTACCAAGATCAGATCTTAATTCCCCATCTGGCTCAGCTAATCAGATTTCTAATCCGTTCTGTCTAGACAACAGACTTTTACATGGTGATAATTCAGTCGAACAGAAGCCTTAAGAGTCCATGGTTTCCAATATTGGTTCCTATGATAGCAACATAATTGAATGGCTTTTCAAGTTTCTTATAAGCCACAAAGCAATTTCATCATGTGTCATACCTTTTATTTAATAAAAATGTAAATCACTGTTGTGCTGCTCATGTTGGTGTACTGCATACTGCTTTCAGCAGTGATTAATGTTTATCCTGGGATTTTTCCAAATAGCTATTTCTGCCTTTAGACCTTTTTGAGTTCCAACAAAGATGATCTTATTATGCTTTGTTAAAATAGTAATAAATCACTTATCGTTGATTCAGAACATAAAAATTTATATTAATAATATTAATTAATATTATTAATACAATTAATATGAATAAAAATTCAAGGACATAAATGAAAGTTGTCATTTTACAAAATGACTTATAATACATTTTCCTTGCCTTCTAATGATGCACTCATTTGTGTATCGATCTGTGTATCACCATATTGGCAGTGGGCAAAAAGAAAAGTGAGAACAGCTGTGTGTAGTGCTAAGGGGCTAGTGGCTGTGGTGCGACTTCTCTTGGGTAACCATACTTAACACCATTCTTCCACAGGTTCTGACAGCTGGAGTGAACTGGCTTACTTATCACATTCTAGTACTGTTTTACAGCACAGCAGTGTCTCTACTTCTTAAGCAGCAAGGAAAATGAAATGCCAATCTCCGTTCTTTCACTAAGTGTCTTGTAGCTCTACAAGACCCTAGAGCGCACAGTAGCTTTAGTAAATTGTCTCTGTCAACATAGTTCTTATTCTAAGTGGACAAGACAGTCATACATTGGAAAATGCATCTACATCTAGATATTTTGCACATACCCTTATCCAGAGCGACATATGCATCTTACACTCCAGGCCTTTTTGGTTTAAGGGCCTTGCTCAAGGACCCAACAGTGGTAGCTGGGCAGAGGATCACCTGGTCCATAATATAGTACCTTAAATACTAGGCTATGACTTTCTCATGATTATATATGGTCTTAAAGCATTGCTAAAACTAATCTAATGGTGGACTATAACATTTACGGTGCTCACATACACTATCCATAATACTACACTTATACAATGCTAAAGTAATATAACTGAAAGAGATCCATTTTAGGCCTCTATTGTCCTTTTATGAACTGCTCTGTCCTTACTACTCGTTCTTACTTATTTCAAAAACTTCACTTTTGCTTGTCAGAATAGCACATGCTCCAGTGCCTCCCATCAAAAATCAATAAGTACACCCTGTATGGGATGACAGTCCATCACAAAGCTTCCACTGGCCCTTATTGAATCAACAGGATATAATCCACTACCTGCCTAGGCCCCATCCGATGCATTCATATGCGTCGCCATGCAAACCCTGACCCTATGCCACACCATCTCAGTTGGGTTAAGGCACATCTAATCATTTTGATCAGAGTAGAAGACAGTTTACAAAAATGACTGTCTGACAGCTTGTATCAAAGTCAAAAATAAAGATTATGCTCATGTCAGATATTCTGTGTATCATTATAGCTTCTTAACTGTGCACTCATACAGGACTGGTCTGCAGTGTGTCATCTCTCATTGTACCAGTCCTCTTCATACAGTGTGTCAGTAAAATACAGACAATAAAAAGGAGTTAAAATACTTTGTTTTGTGATTATCTATCTTTATCTTACATGAGAAATATGAGAGAAAAATTGAATCAAACTAAATAATGAAAAGAAATACATCACACATGTAAACCCTTGACACTTTTATTTTCCAAACTGGATCATGATCCCACATACATTATACTTCATATGCAGTGCAAAAACTGCATGCCTCTGCTAAGAAGCTACAGTTTGGTCATAGCTTCGTATTTCAAATAATTAAAATCTAAAGTACTGATTTAAATATCATTATTAAGACTTAAGTTTTATTTTAACATGCAGGTCTTTAGTGCATGTTCATGTATTGAGATTGGTTTCACTAGTAGAGTCAAACTAATAAGAGGATAGGTCAGGATCAGACTTTATTACATTGTGAACAAACACTTTGCTTTCTGTGGCTCACGTGAATGCCTACTGGCTGCGAGGTTTCATTGTGATAAAACACACTCATTTAATTACAGTGCTGCCTAATCTCAGGGAAAGAGTGATAAAGCAAGATGAATCAGATGCTGAAATGAGCTCAACACTGTACATGTTTGGTGTGTATTTTAAATAAACATTTAACCTACTAATTTCCAATTAACCAATTAATTTCCTACTAATGACCAAAAGTTACATTCATGATTTGGTGTACCCTTAAAGCAAATTTTCCCATTAACTTATATCAGGAATTTGCACGAAATGTTAGCTAATGTTATCCATCTTACATCACTGCAGGAGCAACAGGGTCTCTGTGGATGTCAGTCACTGGGTGAATAGTAGTGTAGTTTTAATTATATTAGATAGTACTTATAGGAGTTAATTCATAATAGCTGAAATATGCTACTCCCAAAAAATAGGGGATATTTCATTATGGGATATAAAATAAATATATAAAGTAACACTTTTGGTATCTAAAGGTTGAACGACAACGTACACTAATTATTTTTTGTCTAGTCAGTGAGTTTACAAGCTTTTACATCAGTAGAGTACAGTCGAACCCTTGTTGTCTGACTTTTCATTACAGGTATGTTTCATTTAACGTCCATCTGAGTAACGTGTTTGCTTTCAAATCTGACATCTGAAGAATTATTATAGGAAATAAACCTGCCTTATATACATCTGAATGGCAGAAAACTAAATTCAAAGAAATTTGAATTCAGAATTTGTTTGGGGACAGAAAAAAGTGAAAAAAGTCCATAGAACAGGCGTTCAAATCCAGAAGTTCCACCGCCTTTAGTACAATACAGTTTTCTTTTATATCAGTGGCATTGAAAAGGGGTCACTTGTACTAGTTGAACTCTGTCATGAAATAGTACGTGATATGATGTATATAAAACATCAGGTTACCGGATTTTGGATGTTAACATGAACGGCCTATTGAATGAATGGACATTAAACAGTACATACCTTGTATTATGTTTTGAGTCTTGTGTTTTAAACACAACATTTTGTGAAGTGAAAAACCCAGATCCAGTCTTATCCCCAAAGATCTACAATAATTCAAAATTGGCTAGCATTGATTGACAGCATGACGATGTGCTTTGTAACTTGGTGGCAATGTTCATAAACAGCCCCTACTGGGTTTCACTTCTGGACAATAAACAGGTTATTGGAGGTATGCCGCATACCGGAAGGTTTTGAGCCAAAGAGGGAATATGCCTCAGCTTTAAAAGTTCTTATCAAAAGATGACCCAGTTCTTTCTTCTCTGCTTTCTTGTTATCTTGACTATGTCATTCCTCAGTTCCAAAATAAATCTTTAAAATTGTTTGTTGATGCCGTTGTCAGATGTATTGCAATAGACATGACGCTCATATTAGCTGTACTGTATACTAAATGTCAAGATACTGAAAATAGTGGGAAGAAAAGACAGCATGGTGAAAATCTGATTCCAGGATCAGGATACCATTACTGGTTTGTATAGTTGAATAAATTTAGGCTATAGCTCTATGTTATGTTTTATTTATTTGAATGTGATTGTGCCACTTACATACTACTGAAGTTCGGAAAAAGTCATTGATATACATAAAGAAGAAACCTTGAAAGGAATTGGCAATCCGCTCTCCTCTGGCTGAGACCAGAAAGCATCTTGTCTAGATGAAAATATAATTTAATAATTGTGTATCAGGCATGAACTGTTCAGTTTAACAAGTAACGAATAAGTTATAAATAAAATAGATTTAGCCAAACTGTAGTGGGTTATTTATCAGGTTTTGGATAGTGGAAGTCCTGGTGAGATGATTCACTGATGCAGGTGGTGCAGATGGTTGGAGATTTTTATTTAATTTATTTATTGGAGCAAGGTATCTAAGCAAATTATTGCACTAATTTCCATTCAGCTGTGGGAATGACATGAAGGACTTAACCAGCGTTACATCATAAATATCATTAGAGTTCATCAGGAGCTAGATGGTTTTAACAAGTCCTTTTATTACACAGCATTTATTACCCCTGGGTGAATTTTTGCTTCATAAAAAGCAAACCTCTAGCATTCGTTCATTTATTCATCCGACGTTGAGATCTAGCAATTCATACTAATTCAGTTTATATCTTCTAATTAATGGCATTAATTATATGCATGGTAAGGAGCTCAGCAGAGATATAGGTAACGTGAAGAAGCTGTTCCTGACCAGACTGGTTCTTGTTTAATGATGAATAGTAAGTATCACGTTTCAGTGTTTTATAAAGGGACTATAGTAATTATAATTACTAGGTCTGGACAGGTTCTTCAAATCTGTTGTTTAACACCAAACATATTGTTTAGTTTATATTAAACTATTTAATAACATGCTATGCCTTTAAATGACATGTAGTATACTGAAGAAATAGATATCCTTTTTATAAACATTTTGATACCTCAATTAGGCGAGTCCATGGCTCTCATGTGGAAGCACAAGTTCCCCGAGAGGCTTTAAGGCTCACCAACTTTAAGTTCAAGTAAGTCTAAAGTAAATTATGATGAAGGTGGAAAGTTTAATTAAGCTCAGGAACCTTACCTAAAACACTAGTGGAAATCTAGTTGGCCAAAAAATTTGCATATCAAATACATTTCTTGATACAATGTTATATTTAGCAATAAAAATATATGGCCCACTTAAATTTGCAAAGACGCTATACTTCAATAACCTCAAATCTGCAGAGAAACTCAACAAAACCAGAGAGTATTTTGACCAAGAACTCCAAAACTTTTGCATTAGACTTACTCACACTCACACATTCAGTTCGTGCTTGACCCATTTTCTGCAATAAACCTCATCACAGATATAAATTTTCCTATAACAGCTGTATCTAAGTCGAGCCATGACCCTTGCTGAGCAGTGAACTAAAGTGAGAGAGACAGGTCCTGCAGGGAGGGATGATTAAATATGACCTCTGGTTCTGTGATCTTACCTCACAACCTTAAATGTCATGCTCAAGACCCACCTGTTGAGAGAAGTATCTCATCTGTAATTATGACTGCCTCCCTCTGATAACTCCTCATGACCTTCCATCATGAGGAGGTCTGTGCAAATGCTTACTTCCTTAAAGGTCATTCTGGTTTATTTAAGG
Organism: Parotocinclus haroldoi; assembly: GCA_034779995.1. Classification (NCBI taxonomy): domain Eukaryota; kingdom Metazoa; phylum Chordata; class Actinopteri; order Siluriformes; family Loricariidae; genus Parotocinclus; species Parotocinclus haroldoi. The sequence goes on along the minus strand of JAUZST010002657.1, from coordinate 7,031 downwards.
AATTTAGGACATAAATGCGAACAAACTGTATCGTTAAAAGAAAACAGAGGAGACCAAGAACACCTCCAATCTTGAGGGTGAATTCAATGGTTCAAATTGCTTGTTTGACACCATTACTTTTAAGAAATAAAATATTAATTAAGCATAATTTTATTAGATAATTAGGGACATTATTATGTGTAATTATCGGTATTTTTATACGCCCACGGACGGTGCCAGCTAACTTGGCCGCGCCTATCACGCTCACTCTCTCTTTATGTTTATTATCTTCACCTGGGACTCATTATTTGTCTCCTATTTATACACACCTTTTGCCTTGTGTATTTGCGAAGTCTCGTGGTTGCTCCTGGCGGTCAGCGCCCCGTTACTAAACCCCCGTTTTATGTTTGTGTTGTATTCTAGTTAATTTCGGTTTCTTTTCCTGTTTTGCCTTTGGTTGTCATATCCCGTCCTCGCTCCGTTTTTCTTCCTGGACTTTGTTTTTTCCATGTACCATTCATGGGACCTTTTTTGCCTTTTACCTTTGTTGTCTGCTTTTTGTCAATAACTCCTACCTGCACTGTACACCGCGTTTGCCTCCACTTCTACTTCCACCAAGTGTGACAATTACTAGCTGTGAATAAAATAATATTTCATTTTTATTTATTCATTTGTCCAGTGCTTTGAATTTGTCACAAGTGACAAATAGGTGAGAGGAAACAATTAAACAGATATTAGAAACTCATAGGTGAAAGGTAGATAACACTTTCACATGAAGAAATTTTATTTTATTATCCAAATAAAGCAGTCTGACTTTTTCCTCACCTTTAATTAGCAGAATTTAAAAAAAAATATTTGACCAGTCTGCTGAATTGGTTCAAACGGCAGACTCACTGTAAAAAAAAAAAAAAAAGATGTATGCATGCAAAACATGTATGTATATAAAATGTACATAAAACACACATCATGATTTATGGGGTGCTCACTCTTGGAAGTTGGCTGAGAATAATATTTATTTACCAGCATTTGTAATGATTTTTTCTTATATAATTTCAAATAATTCGATTTATCATACATGGATTTTGTGTAATAATAGCATCCTGTGTTATCATGTTGTTGCTGAAATAATGATTTTTTTTTTGTTTTAGCCCTTTGTTTTATTTTATATTAGGAAGTTAGTCTGCACCCCTGTAACAGGATTACGTACACTGCTCACAAGAAGTAGTGGATATTTCATTATGGGAGATTTTAATATGAAATATCCCCTCATTTTTGTGAGCAGTATAGTTTGATATCGCTGTGTCCCACTATGAAAATGTGTGTAATTTAAAAACTACTAAACACAGGTTCCTTTTTGCAATTAAGTACGTCAATGAAAAACTATATGATTTCTGGAGATCAAAATTAAGAATTTTGTATGTGTGTGTGTGTGTGTGTGTGTGTGTGTGTGTGTGTGTGCTGTTAATTTCAGGCACAACTCATCATGCTGGAATGACATGGATTAAGGACATGTATTTAACTTTTAATGTTCCTTGATCATGCTGGCTCTGAAAGTTAAATTCTTTTGTTCAATATTTTAATACTTATGCTCGTAAGAAAATGGGTGTTGTCAGATAAAAATGTTCTTAACTGTGCATCATATCCAGATGTAAATACCTGGATTTAAATGTTGATCTACTGAATTGTTTTTGTCTCATTCACCTTCACCTTTTAATGTCAAACCGAAATGCAAAAATAAAAGAATTGGCCTCACTGTTCCAATACTGTTGGAGGGGAGTGTATTTAATCATTAAGGGTGATCTTGTTCCATGCCATGTCACCGTGCATCAGTGCAAAACACATCAAATTAAACACATTGAAGGTTTTGGGAAAAAAAAACCCTTTGTACCTTTGCAATCTGGCAGAACCTTATGCTTGAAATGTGCTATATTTATGTCGTATTAGTAATTTTAATCAGTTGCTGCTGTGTTGCTATAAGTGTATACATGCAATTGTACTTTCCTAATCACTGAGCATGAACCTCATGCAGTAATACCAACCCCACACATCTATATCTATCTGAATCTATTAAACTATTAATATAAACAGTAAGAAGTTTGATTTAGATAACACATTTCACAGTTCTGTAATCTCCAGATGGAGGACTCATAGTATTAACATTCTCCAATGTAAAAGAAGCAACGGATGCCTGAGAACTGTGGTGGCCTAGTGGTTAAGGTACTGGACTATGGACCAGAAGGACCAAGCTACCACAACTGCTTGGATTGTATGAATTGTAAGTCGCTCTGGATAAGGGCCTCTGATAAATGACATAAATGTAAAAAAAAAAATCTGGGTTTCTTTGTTTCTTTATTTGCAGACTATTACATGCCTTGCTCTTGGAGTGATTTTTGTTGTAACAAGTAACAATGGTCTTGAAATTCCTTGATTTGTACACAATCTGTCTGAGTATGGATTGATTGGGTCTAAACTCTTTAGAGATCATTTTGTCATCTTTTCCAGCCTGATGAACATCAACAACACTTTGAGGTCCTTAGAAATCTATATTTTTGACCATGATACACTTCCACAAAGATGTGCATTGAATTTCAGACTCTGAGAGATCACTGTTCTTTAAATACAATGGTATGCCCATTCATGCCTGATGGACATTCCATTGAATGAAAGCCCTCGACTCTAATTTCACCTTCAAATGAACTTTTAATTGCTATTGCCACTCACAGATATGTAACCCTGGATTATTTATCCCAATAAACAAATGCCCAAGCATAATATTACTGTCTAGTTTGTTTACTTGGGTCCACTTTATAGACATTTAGGACTTAATTATATGATATATATGAGTTATTATTATATTAATAATTAATCTGAACGGCCGTGATCTTCAGTCCCTTAATCTCATGGGCAAGGGATTAATTTGCCAACCCTTTGTCAAGCAGCAGGGTATGGAGTTACACACACAAATGCCACTTAACACTTTCTTAAGCACAAAAGAACTCTCATTTCAACCATGGTCAGAAGTGGTGTCATCACACAGTAGAAATGTGTATTGTGACTAGAGGAATCAGATTTAGAAATTTTTAAAGGATGGATATGGATGCCATAAGAGTAAGAGTACTGGCCTGTCCGCAGTCCTTACCTGTAGAAAATGTGTGGAGAATTTTGACATTTAGCAGACACCCTTATCCAGAGTGACTTATAGCTGATTATAGATTACTGTCTTACAATTCAAGCAATTGTGGGTTAAGGGCCTTGCTTAAGGAACAAACTGTGGCAGCTTTGGCAGAGGTGAGATTTGACCCCTGGAAGATCAGGTCCAGAGTCCAGTACCTTAATCGCCAGGCTACTGCAGTCCTTCCTGTATTTACAGGAAGAATGGTAGAAAATAACACTTAAAACACTAAATTGCTCTTTTAAGTGTCTTTTAAGTGTGGTAAAAAAGAATGGCACCAACGCTACCGTCTGTACTGTATTAGAGTACAGTATAAAAATAATAATAACCTTTCAGAAACTAAGTAGAACTTTTGGATTCAGTTATAACTGATTAAAAACTAAGAAGAAGTTTCAATTATTTAGCTTATTCCTCCCACCACCCTACATATGTATGCATTTTGAACACAACAGTCGTGATACACACGCTCTGGAAAGCTCAGTGGTGTGCAACAGTGAGTGATATTCATATGGATTGAGTTCAGGTTCTGAATCTAAATGTAGTAAATCTTTCAAAATGACTCCAGATGGCTGTTTTCTGACTTAACACATGACTTGCAATGGCTTTAGTTGTTCAACATTTAATAACTTGACCACAGAACATCTCCATCTAAGTCGTATGGAAAAGATAAGGTATTTCCGTGCATATCATTAGAGAAGAACCACACTTTTTTAACATTAAAGATGAGTAAGAAAACATTTCCAGCAAGTTCATACTTAAGAGTGTTTGAGAACGCCCTATTTATTACTGCATGCAGTTCCTTAAAGGCAACCAGCTAACAGTTCACTCGGTTGTTGGAGCTTTTCTGAGCCGCAGTGGCAGAAGAGAAAGTGAATAGAAACATGCATTCATTGATTTATAAACCTGTACCTTCGAATTTCTAGTTTGGAAGTGGATTCATAAGAGTAATAAAACCCCAAGTTGTGCATTAATACTCAAAAGTACAAAGAGTTTAAAGAAAAATGTGCTGCCTTAAAGGTTATATCTTTTACAGGGATGTCCTTGCATTTTTCAACAATTCTGCACACATTACAAAGGAATTCAAAGGGTACGTGTACTGGATTGCTGTGCCTGCAGTCCTGACCAGTTTGAAGAAAGATCGAGACAGAAATGTCTTCAGCGTTTAGCAGACCACATTTTCTAATTAATATATTACACTACATGGTAATTTCATTCTTCAGTGGTTTGCAGTGAATCAAAGCAATTCAGTGTCACAAATACAGATCAATTGATAGCAGCATATTTGGGGAATACACAAAATTTGGGGTTTCTTAAAAGTTCAGCCTGTCACAAGGTAGCTGGTGAGGACACAACATGGTATTGGCCTCACCCTCTAGGAGAGCCAGAGAAGACACAGCCTAAATAACAGTCCAAGATAAGAGGGAGCTTTCCTTATAGTAAGAAAGTTATAATAAATAAAAGACATTGGGTATGCCTTTCTTAGATGGTGTCAGGGCTACTAGACATGCATTCTAGCACTGCGTGTCTGATCACAAGTGAGACCTTGAGAATGCACACCAGTATGAAGGTGCTATAAAAATGAAGGACAATTAAACAGTAAGAACAGAACACATCTCCTGTTTCAAAAGAGAGGATAAATAGTGGAAAACCAAACCAAATCTGGGATCATTTCTCAAATTAGAACGTTTTCTACTTTTTTCACAACTCTGAAATTAATATCTTGACTATTATCTTTACTATTAATATCTTAACTATTTAAATCACTTTATTTCCAAGCTCTCTTCATTCAGATCATCTTTCTTCATACAAGTTCACTTTATCAGCTTATTTAGTCTATCTGGCATTCTCCACCCACACTACAACCAGGTGCAGTTCATTTTGTCTAAGCAATCCCTGTTAACTCTAACTGTGTTAACACAAAGGTGGTGGCGCTATGGTTTCTTGGTAATTAGTTATATAAGCAATACAGTACAAGTGTGGTCTAATTAGACAAGAAGGTGTAAAAGTGCTCCCTCTTCTGCCCTACAAAAAGGCTCTCAGAGTCTGCTTTTTTGTGCAGTGTGCTGAGAGAATCAGGATGGTTATTTTAACTAATTGGCCGTTCTAACCAAGCTGTTAGGAGGTGTTGGGAGTACAGGTTCCATGATAAAGACATCCATTGACAGTCAGTCACACTGGCCTGTGTTTGCAGTGATGTCGTGAATGAGAAACCTGGACAGTTACGGACTGGAAACGCATCATCTTTGGCCAGGTTCTGTCTGGGATCAGACAATTGTTGAATTGCTCAAGGTAAGTTCATCAATAGTGCCTTTGCTGAGGAGTGACACACTGCCCCAACTTCTGGTGTGATGGATGAGAATCTGCAGGTTTTGCTGCAACATCTGTGGCCAAATGTGTCACAGGATATTGTACAGAACCTGTATGTCTCATATCTCATCTTGTTTCCAGGATAGAAGTGGCACAACAGGGTAACTAGAGCCTCCTTTCAATTGTACAGTTTTCCACAATACATTATCCTTTCACTCTAGTACTGTAGTCACACACACACACACACATACACACACACACACACACACACACACACACACACATATATATATATATATATATATATATATATATATGGCCTTCCTAAATATAAATAAAATTACCCATGCCCATAAATTCCAGCAGCATCAAGAAAACGCTTGCCGCTTGACAGATGGCAAACGGTCTCACCTTGGGCCGCGAGTAATTAGGAACCTGTGTTTGATTTACTGCCACCAAAGCCACAAAGAGCTACTAGGAAAAAAAAAAGGGGGGCGAGATAACATCCTGCTGGACAGGGAGCTTAATGAAAGGCATCTGGACTTCCAACACTGATAGCAGGTTGGAGCGCACGCCGTAGACCAAACTAGCCATCTGAAGAGCGGAGTGTGCAATTAACTATATTACTGTTATGTACAACATCACGGTGGCTGCACTTAATTGCGCTCGGATCGCTTCCGAAGCCGCGCCGAAGTCCCCCGTGGAGCGTCGTGAGCCGTGTACGCGCCAGCTAAGTCTCTTCGACAGGTTAGCGCGAATAGCGCCGATGTTCCGCTGAGTGATGAGGTGCCTGGCGTTGCGCAAGACGGGCAGGAGAGTGCGCGGAGGGGGAGAAGACGAACCTTTGCACATGCTCTAGATAGATCGTGTAAAAGTGTATTATTACCTAAATTACAGTAAACTAGCTGTGAAAGATTTGAAAGAGTACAAAATGCTAAAAGAGAGAGAGAGAGAGAGAGAGAGAGAGAGAGAGAGAAGTAAAGCGCATAAAGGAACAGGGCACAGCTCGACGTCAGCCAAACCCAAAACAGACATTTTTGTTCAAGCCTGTCTTTCTCGGAGATTGCGCAGCCTGAATGCTTAATGAAACGCACTTGGCAGTTAACCAGCACGAGCCAGGCATTTCTGGAACCTCTCTCGACATGCTGCAGAAGCCCCATGAAACGACTTCTTGTTGAAATCCCGTGGGCTTTCAGGTCGCCGTGGCCACTTGAGATCACCGGCTGAGCGAATGCGACGGCACTGGGATCGGGCCTCTTTCCAAGAACGCAAGCATAAACTCAAGAGGCGAGGCGCCGCGACGCACGCTCCGTAGCGTTTCGATCCGAATTCGGTTCGGTTTATTCGTGCGGCGCGGTGAGCCGTGTTCAGGCCCGCGCCAGAGGTGATGGCGGACAGAAAAAAAGTCCTTGATGGGAGACCTCGAGGGTAACCCGAGCTCCAAAACGTCCCCCATAGATGAAGAAGGTTTTACTGAGAGAGAGAGAGAGAGAGACAGAGAGAGAGAGAGAGAGAGACAGAGAGAGAGAGACAGAGAGAGAGAGACAGAGAGAGAGAGACAGAGAGAGAGAGA
>JAUZST010002656.1:0-17838 GCA_034779995.1 Parotocinclus haroldoi | reverse complement strand
ACACACACACACACACACACACACACACACACACACACACATACACACATACACACATACACACATACACACACACATACACACACACATACACATACATATATATACACACACACACACACACATACATTTTATTTATTTATTTATCTAAACATTCAGTAACATCACAATAAGTTTTTTTTTTTTTAGTATACTGTGAAATAATGCGATGATGAAATGGAAAATCATATTTTGCACAAACTTATTGAATCCATTCCAGCTCGAGTGCGTGCTAAGAGTCAACTGGTCACTCTGCTCCTTATGCTCATTATGTTTTAATTTCATTAAAAAATACAGCTGCCGTATCCGAGACAACACCAATTTTACACAGCAGTGTTGCATCCCTTAAAGCCAAATTGTGAGAAACCGGGACTGTGGACAACAAGCCATATAGCAGTCGTCCAAAGGCCATTACCGATGAAGAAACTTCAACAATGGTTTTGGCAGTCTTTGCAAAATGGCTACGACGACGAGTATGCGACTTCTCCTGTCCCTTTTGACCACACGCACACATATATACGCACGCACACGCACACACATGTAGCATATCAAAAACCAGAATTATTGCAGAAATCGGTTGCCCCAGACCTCACCACTGTCACTTTTGATTTTTTTTGTACACACATGTATGTTCCTGAGTATGTGCGAGCATGTGTGTATATGGCAATGTGCAAAAGTCTCAATTTGTCGTTTGAGCAATTGCCATTTTAGTTTTTTAATACTGCATACAAATTCCTTTACTTTCCAGTTGTACTCTAATAAACACACTAAACAATTATATATAGTCCTTATAACACTGCTATTATTGTGTATACACAAACAACACAATCAAGAGATGCTACTTTTTGCGGATTCATGGAAATTCTGCCAATCGTGTACACAAAAGCTAATTTAAGACTAGCCAGTGGAGGATGTTGCAACCCCAGTCCATGAGGTGATTTGCATCAAAAAATAATATGTGAAACACTTTGATGGGTCATAGCCATCGCTAATATTAAATACATGATTCAGTGTTTAATGGGTGTAAATGTCATGTGGCTTTGGCTTCACCTGTCAGCATGCTCTCATTGACAATGCATGTTCCACTAATCAGCACTGCATCGCAGGTCATGATGGTCCCATTGCTTGGGATGATCATGACGTCACCTGGCACCAGGTCTGTAGACAATGCTTCTTCTATCTCTGAAAAAACGGAGTAAAAAGGGAATGGGGGGTGGGGGACAGACAAGGAGTGTAATCAGCGTGTAAGTGAATGGGGGTAAAGGCAGGGTGCAGTAGAACCCCCGACTCAGCAGCTTCCTCATTATCCACAATCCTGTGCACAACAGACCAAGAGCTGACTCATCATGGCACAGAGTCCACTGAGCAAGCCACTCAGCCACCAAACACACACCAAAATATTACAGCTGTTTACTTCCAATTATAGCATGAACACATTTTACAAGGGATTTGAGGAACAGCAGTATTGCAAAAAAGAACCTTTAACCTACCATTATTGGCTCTGCAGACCGATACACGAACAATACTGTGGGCAGCCACCATGTCGTGTAATGTGACATATTGCTACAAAAAGAAGAGGATTCAGACATAAATAGGTTCCTGAGTCAGCCAACAGAAACAACATGAATACATACTGTACAAAGAAAAGAACAGGTTTCTCAAAATGTAACCCAGAGCAGCCAGGCTTCTAGCTGCACACAACAAAAACAACAACAAGTTACAAAGCTACCATTCTGTGTCAAGTCAGCTTGCAATAATCGTTATACTTTATCGATCTATAATTATCCACTAAAAACACTACTGCAAAACAACATCCATAAAGCTTTACAGATAGTAAAAAAAACATGGCAATAAGACACACTATTATATTTGCAAATATCTCCTAGCTGATCAGAAACACTGGTACATGATATACAGCAGCCCTGCGCCTCATATATTGCAACGAAATTATGGCTATTGAAATATAACTCTGCTATTAGAAGGTTTCTGACCTGTCATATGGCTTCCTTTTTGAAGCTATAACAGTCTGCAAAATGATACATTGTGATGCATAATCATTACAATGTGCATCATAGAGACCAATGACTGGTGTCACAGGCGTTGTGCTTATTATGCAATCTACTGTATTTGCATTTTTGAACACCAGAGGGTGCAATCATATGCCATCCTCCCATACACATTTAAAACTCCTCCAAATTTCCTTTAATTACAAGGGATTAAAGATTATTTTTGTTTATTTTTGTTGACTCACAATTTTAAACTGTTAGTCTTCAGAAACGAATGCTTTCAACAGGTTATTTAATATATGATATATACGATGATGGCACTATATAAAGCAATTTATTTATAATGTAAACCTCTGTTTCTAGTATTTATAATAAATGCAAGGGACATTTTATGGGAAATTGTGGGAATTGTGTTATATAGTTTATATTTGCAAAACCTTTCAGGAAAATCTCACAAAAGAAAATCAAAGCTTGACATCGATAGGATAAATTTAATCGAATCGTAAGCAGTGCATCATAGTACCTTAACAGACTCTCTAAAAGCATTATTGAGCATAAAACGTTAAAGCTAAAGCGGAGACAATATTCTAATGCATTATACAGGTTTTGTCAAGGTGAAGCACTTGTTCCCTAAGCTATTGTTCGCTATTTCAGTTTGTCTCATCTCTCGAATAAAGCGTAGTATTAGGCTTTTTAAGTGAAAACGAGAAAGGGAAGTCATTTCTGACTCAGTGGCTTCTATTTCAGTGCACCACTAAATGTCACTGATTTAATAAAACCTTTACAAATTGCCATGGTTTAAATCAGTACCCTAAAACATGCCTAATCTGTTTTTTAATGACCTTGATATTATTATTTGCTGCATTCAAAGGTGACCCTCAACGACTCCCTACATTAGGAAACCACTGGTGTGCAGTAATCAAAGTTTAAGAGACTGAATCGAACCGCTCACCTTTTTGATGGTGTAGAGTGAGGTAGCTATTGATATAATCGACATTAGCATTATAGCCATAGCATAGTAGTAGTATTCATCGGTACACCATAGGATAACACTGAAGAGCTGGAAGATGTAAAAGGGATTGAGGACCTGAGAGAGAGAAAATGGAATGTGAGAGACTGAAAAAAGCGACTGTCCTTTCGTCAGCTAACAAGCAACGTAGCAGTGGCAAAATACACAGCGGCTTTCTCGAGTTTTAGATGAAATATATTTAACAAAACCACGCACTGCATGTCCCAAGTGGCAGGGTGTCAACAACGTTCATTATATCATCTACAAACAGGATTATATTATGCATTACAGCACATATTTGCTTGATGGCAGGCAAGTTTGTCTTCTGTCTTTAATAATTTAGCCCTCTATTACCTTTGGCCTACGGACACGACTGCTTTTTTATTAAACAGCAGATCTAGTTAGCAGTATGTAATCATTAGCAAACATTGCTAGCTGCTAAATGTTGCAAAGCTACTCCTGTTAACTTGCTGACAGTGCACTGTCATACTTAAGCAGCTCACTAATGTTGCTAAATCATAGTAGAGCCTAATTAGAAACAGTAATTCAATAGCACTTAGCAAGCCCACCACCACGGTGGCTTGAGCTCGAGTTAAGACAGCTTCCAACCAGGATAAAGAATTAATAAATTACAAAAAAAAAAACAAATACTAGAAACACATGCCACCGTGTCAAGCCAATTGCTTTAAATGTGCATTATCTAAAGCAGATTTAAGATGCATTATCAAACTCTGAGAGAAGAATGCTGATAGAACTACATGCAGATTTTAAACTCAAACTGAGCTGTTCAACTGAACCGAACAGGTTCCTCTTACCTCCTTGATTAGCAGCTTGAAGAGGGAAGGCACTTTCACAGAAATTTCATTCACTCCAAAAAACAATTTCCTGCAAAAAACAACAAAAACCCAAAACTCTAAATTACATACCATGTACTGTTTATACTCTTCAGTAGCAAATAAACATGCCAAATATGTCTGAGGTTACTCTTTTGCAATCCTATATTCGTAGAACATGTTTAGTTCCTTAAAGACTCGAAAGCTCTGGTCATGTCATGTCAAGTCATGTAAAAAAAATGCCAGCATACAGGTATGCACCACATAAAGTCCATTATACCTTCCAAAAAACTGCACCATATTAAATATTTTATATGTACGTATATATACTACGCCACATATAGCAAAGCTATGTGGAATACTGCAGTGTACCAGGAATTGACTTAATAACAAAGATGCTCCAATGTAATCTTAACACTGACCACAACATTTTTACTTCTATAAAAAAAAAAAGATAATTAATTTAATAATTTAGCTGTAAAGCTTTTTGCATTGACTCGCTCAGCCCCTCGTGCACGCGCTCTCTCTCCCACATACACAGCTCACAAAATTGATTTAATTTAATGAAATATCCTCTAATGTTTGTAAGCAGTACATTTAAGAAATGAGCAACTGTCTGTGCCACAGCAAATCAAGTTTCCTCTTGCATTTATGACAAGCAGTTCTTTCAAAATAGAGCAGGGAACTGACTGAGAAGCGTACAGGAGCTGTTAGAAATGAGCATTGCAAAGACGCCGTTGCTTCCCGTCAGAGCCAGTTTTAATCGGTACATTCGTTTGCATGAATTAATGGACATTTGCAAATATTTAAAAGACAGTCAGCCATGCTGCAGGCAAGGCACTGATAGCTCACAGCTATGTGTACTGGCTTGCTGCTTTTAACTATATAAGCTACTAAAAGTACATATTATACCACTAAAGCAGATGCATTGACTGCACTAGCACAAGCATCAGTTACATTACGTGCATTAAAAAAAAAAAAAAAACATTTCGTGTAAAATCACTTCAAGTGTTTGACAGCCTTGTTTTTTTTTATGCACAGCTAGGAGCCTGTGATTGGCAAGCAGTACAGCTATGCACCTATGAACCTCTTAATTCTGTGTGCCCTGTACAAGTAGCCTAGAAACACCAGTCATCATTATCATACTGTTTGTATAGTGTGCAATGGCAGACAAACTTTGCTCAGCATTCAGTCAGCTCCCACTTATGCTACGTGTTTAATTAAAAAAAAAGTGTACATTTAATAAAACTTTCTGCAGCAGCGGCTGCTCTGTTAAATGTGCAATGCAGTTTCTGTACTACAAAAGCAAAAGTATCTACCAAGCTAATATATGGGTTAAGTAGTCAGTAACATTAGTAATAGGAATATAATGAAGATGATAACCTATTCCTACCACAAATGTATATGCAAATGGATGACGTCTCAAAAGATGCCAAGTGGTGCCTACCTGTATATCAATTTGGTTAAAGCCAAAACAAACAAACAAACAAAAAAAGCGCTGCCTGTGTGAGCACCATTAAGGGTTCTGGATATTCTTTTTCATCGGCTCAACACTGGCTATACATGTTTTCCATCCACACCAGAATAATCACTCTGAACGAAAGAACTGTGGATCAGATTGAGTTCAATATTTAGCATTATCACCTGTACTCCTGCTGGTCTCGGCTGAGGCCACCACTATGCTCCGCGTGGATGCTGGAGCACAGAGGCTCCAGATCCTCCAGACCCCTGCACCAAGGAAAACACAACCACGTTGACAAGCACATTCACCATTACATTCTCCATACTACAAACAACGTTCGAAATCTGGTTGCTTACGTTAACACTTCATAGTTCTGGACAGTATCGTTCCAGTAGTACTTTGTGCTGTGGAGTGTAAAATAGCGGATCTGGGGAGGGACAAACAATCAGGCGTGAATCCCAAATTCAGCAGAAACTTGCTTAGTAGGATAGAAGGTACAAAAGTCTTAGGTCACCATTAAATTTGTTGTTTTAGCAATGGTAGAATCACCATATACAATTATTTCTCAAATTATTTTTGCAATTATTTCCTTTACTTGATGTACGAACACAAAATATAGGAGATATGTATGCAAAATCACAATAAAAAAGCAGAACTAAAAGACTTTAGAAGTCTTTTAGTGTGACTGCCCATGCCCCATGAACTCTTTCAGGGAGGCTGTCCTGAAGTAATTTTCTGGTATGTTTTACCATTTTTAAATGAGATCATGGTGGTCTTATTTCTTTCTCTGTCCAGGTGATCCCATAGTCATGTTTGGAACCTTGATTGTTTGACCATTTTTTAATACTGCATACACATTTCCTTGTATTTGGGACTACGGTAGCCTAGCAGTTAAGGTACTTGATAGTCCGGGGTTCAAATCCCACCTATGCCAAGCTGCCACAGTTGTAAGTCGCTCTGGATAAGGGCATCTGCTAAATGCTGTAAATGTAATGTAAATGCATTTTCTAGTAGTATTATATTAAAGAGACTAAGAATTACTCATACATGATCATTATTACATTGCTAAAACAGCAAATCTAATGATGGCTAAAGACCTTTGCACAGTATTGTATATTAGAACATATGATATCTGTCATTATCAAAACTCAACACTGATATTGCATTACAGCATGTAGCAACTGCTCTTATCCAGAGTGATTAATGTAGCAATAATCAAGCAAATTAGGTTCTTTGTTCAAGGGGTCAGTGGCACCCAGCAGTGTCGAAACCTGAACCATCAACCTTCTGGCCTATAGTACAATACCTTAACTGAAGTGCCACCACTAATCCACAGTGTAGTTCCTAGGGACATGCCACATTAATCCCAAGAGCTGATAAACATGAATCTTTAAATGCGAACGCAAAAGCTGCTGACTTTGTACCTGCACAGGCTGGTACTCAACATATTTCCTGATAAAGCCTTCAGTCTGGGTGTCGGAGTGGTGGGGGGTGTGACCATTGGCGATGTGGGTGGTGGTCTGTGAGTCCAGGCTGATGTAGGGGTCCTTTCCGGGGGCCAGCATCACACGCACTTTAGCCAGGAACCAGCGCTTAAACTCATCCTAGGGATAAAAACAAGGTGACTCCCTATTATGCTAAATGCATATTATTATTAACCATGCTGCCATATTATAAGAGTCAAAAAACAAAAAGTCACACAAAATCTTTGAGAGAGATATTAAATTAACAATTAAACGATTAAATTACTGATACTATAAATGTTCCAATAACGGTGACAAAGAGAAAGAAAAGGTTTGTAAGCAAAAATCAAGTTAATTATTTTTTCATGTATTATTTGTGTTTTTTGAAAGTCAATTTAAAAAAACGTATAATGATAACGTACTGCTCAAAATGCAAAAATTAGGGGATACTTAATTAAATTTAAAAGTATTCCTTGCATAATTAATAGGCCATCTTGAAAGCCACCATATTGGATAAAGGGTACGTTTTTCCCAAATGGGAAAATGGTCATGTAGCAAATTAAAGAAGACCAAAATAATTTCAGAAATTCAACTGCCGCAATCGCATTTGCAAGACCTCTTGTTGTTATCAAGAAAGACATTTCGAAACATTTGTTCTTCGCAGAAAACTGAAGCTGGAATTGATGATTCTGATTCAAACACAGCTGCCGTATCATAGCCACAGAGTTCCACAATAAAGATCACCAGTTTCACACAGCACTGCTGAACCCATCATTCTGGAAAATTCTGGAAAACTGTAACTGTGGACAACAAGCCAAGTAGTGAAATCCGACGACGAAACCTCCACAAGGTTTTGGCAGTTTTTGTGAAAAATGTGCTACGAAGCATGCGATGACTTCTTTGACTTTTGTCTCACTTTGTACTATTGCTAACGTTGGGCATGTCTGAAAGAGGAAAGCATTCCCTTCCCAGCCCTAAGTGATGAACTGGTGTACGTTTTTACCTTTTACCCCGCAAATTTGAAAACAAATCAGGGGTAACACAAAAACGTATTAAATGCTTACACCTTTAAAACAAGTATTTTTACCTGCCGTATCATATCAGAAATATCAAAAATTCTCAACTAAACTCAAAAGTAGTTTAGTGTCCCTAATCAAGCACTATTTGAATACGTATAATGTGTGCATATTTTAAGCATGTAGTGTTCAAATATTAAAGAACAGAGTAATGGGGACTAAAAGTATGCAGAGTAACAGATGGTCAACTCTGTAAATATAGAACTACAATGTGAATCTCTAGTGTACATGAAACTGATAAATCTGTAGGAGTATGGAAGTGTGCCTAATAAAATGATTATTAAGGAGTAAACTTCCTTGAGCTTGAAGGTGAAACAATTGTAGTTTATATCTCAACACTACAAGCAGAATTCTACAATACATTTTATCGTCACATTTTTATCATCACAACACTCAGTTTCTCCAACTGTGTTGAAAACATTTCTTCTTCTTTGTTCCCCTACAAGACTTGTAAAGTGAGATTTCAACATAATAGGAAGATGTCTGCTTCGAGTACTTACAGTGCTCTGGAGCAGTATCACCTGAGCGTCTCGGATAGTGGTGCGAGTGCAGGTGGCCTTTACACACCACTCAGGCAACCAGTAAAGAAGCAGCAGCAGGAAGCCACCTGTACACAGCACACCCACTGCCACCAGCAAGATCTTCCACTGGCATGGCCTGTACCCACTCAGCTCCTGTGGTATAGACGAAAGGTTTACATTGCACCAAGGCTGCTTATATTAAACCTGAAATACCCCCACTCCTTCAACCACTGATCAAAATAAAGCATTTTCCTATTATAACAAGTGCCCCCAGATGCAAACCTTTAAACAATGAACTATCGAAAATGCGACCATTCAATCAAAAATATATTGAAAGTTATTTAAATAATATTACAATATTATATTGCAATATTACAGCTTTTAGTTCACATCTCTGGTGCTTAGCGGAGAAAAGCAGGAGGTTGTTGTTTATTGTTATGCTTTATCAAGAAATGGCTGTCTTTTAAACCCAGAATGTCTGGTATTAAGCATATAAGCAGTGATACCTGTAAGAAGCAGTGAGCCATAACAATGGACACTAACTGAAAGTAGCTGGGTAAATACAGAGATCAGGTGTTGGAGGTTCGCAAGCCTGATGCTTGCGTTAAATATGTTGCTGACAAAAATTAGGGAATACTTACGAAATCAAAAACCGCATTATTAAATATCTCCTACTTTATGTCAGCAGTTTGACAATGTTTGACATAGAAACTTCTTGGAACTAGTTCGCAACTAGAGGACAGAGTATTTTTTTAAATAACTGAAGCAGCTTTGCATTAAGGACTCTTTAACTTGTATTATATTTATTAGCAGACCTAGTCAGAATGCATATTAGATAAAGCAATTAAACTTACCCACAGCTAGCACATAAGTGATTTGCTTTGGGAGCAAGATCAAGAAACTCTAAAAAAAAAGTTCCCTTCGCTGCCATATGGCATGCGAGTGCATTATGAAACACTCAGCATGAGACTGAAACACAGCCATGCTGATGTGCTCACATTTCTCAACAAAACAAGTAGGAGGTCAGGACACTAGGTCATTAACTGGCAATACATATACAATAAACGCGTTAAAGCTAATAGGGGTTTGTGTTGAATAAAAATCAGGCAAATGCTGAGTTCATAAGCTCGTATTGACTGCTCTGCTTAGTGAGTTCATTAAATTAGTCAATATTAAGTATTTTTGCAAAGGAACTACATGCAAAAAGCTTACCATTTCATCCTCCAGCCCCTTGTTAACAATCTTTATGTCATCCTTCTCCATCCTGCGCTTCTCCTTCGCTTCCTCTTGAAAGCTGCAATTACTCACCTGCAAACATGTAGTAATACAGGAACTGCATTTAATGCCGTTTTCTTTACTTTTAAAACGGTATTACAAATCGGCTTTAGGCTTTTAGAAAGCCTGGAAACAAGAACCCTGCTGAGCATCCAGACATGAGAGTGGCAAAGAAGAACTTCAAGAGACACTAAAGGAAGAACTTTTCAAATGAACCAAGCTCCACTGGGTGATATCAGGCAACAGGATTAAGTGAATAGAAATCCTTGTATAAAATTGAATAAACTAAAACTGTACTGTTTATAAGACAAAGGACATGGCATAGGTATAAATAATATTTCCCCAAATGCCTCACTAACTCCACTATACCAGAAATTTTGCAGTCAGTCAGCCAATTATATTTCATTTCAAACAATCCAGGTGATTAAAATTAGGGCCGTGTACTTTTTGCAAAAATAGCAACATTGCTTGCTCCTATATGAGCAATACGGTTTTTTTTTAAAGGACAAAAGTACAAACAGTGTATTAATGTTTTTTTAATAAATGAATAAATCAGAATCATAAATTGACCATGGATGAATAACCTTTGGCCACTAAAAAAAACACTATGACATGCTTAAGCTGACAAAGAGTGGAGTGAAGATTACTGAAAGAGAATAAGTAAATCAAGGAAAAATCCAAGTTAAGATTTTGGGGGAAACTGTCGAAAACACTAGATATAATCTTCGTACTATTTCTATAAAAAACTAATCTGACTCACTCAGCAGCATACGACTTTTGCACAGAAGTGTAATGTATTCGACAACGCACTAATGTTTAAATAACTATTAATATTGTTTTGTCATGTTTTCCGTCCTGCACTTCACTGTGACTTCTCTGATGCAACAAAACGCACTTTTTTCTACTTTTAATGGAAGTAACACTAACTAATGGAACATATTCCTCATATTATGTACTTCACACTTTATTCTCTTTAGAATTATAATGTCCATTATGCTGTTAGTATGGTGTGCAAAGTAAGAACTCCTGCATAGGGCAATCATTTTAGGTGTAGCCCAGGACTAAATTTTACAAAGGAAAAGCTTTAAAAAAAAAAAAGCATAAGAAAATGTTATTTATACCAAGATCGGTAGATCTTATATAAAGATTTAAACAAACATCCATTTTAAATTTATATTATATTGTTGTTACAACTTTTATACTGTTTTATGTTAATATTGCTTCAATATTGCTTAATATTGTCTGCTGTCATTATGCAACCACTTCAGTTTCAGAGAACAACGACTCAAAGGAGAAATCTAATCCGCAGAATCATCTGTGTTGTAGTTAACTTGTGCAATTAGTCTTAGAAAATCACCAGTAACATGGCAACTAATCGTGCAATCCATTAAGGGTGTGCAATACGGACTGGGATTTTGACAATAACGATAATTAGATGATACTTCAAATGTGTAGATTGTATTTTGCTTCCAGTTTGCTTTCTAGGTGTTTTTTTTTTTTTACTTCAGCCAGGTATTTCTAGGTAGAATGTTTGCTTAATTTGTGGCAGTAGCACACTCAAGCATAGCAACCGTGACATACTCAATGTCAGTTTGCAGATTGTCAACACATCACTTTTACAATAATGAACACGTTTTAATTAATGCAAATACATATTGCACTACCGTTCAAACTCAGTTTTCTATTTTAAAATTAGTACAACTCCATGTGGTTCAGGGTTCGAATCACAGTTGGGTCCTTAAACAAGGCCCTTAACCCACGACTTCTTAAATTGTAAGTTGCCCTAGATAAGGGCGTCTGCTAAATGCCACAAATGTAAATATTCTCACTTACCACCCTGATTTCAACATGCCCAGTAAAGGACAGGACATGGAGCTGGCAGAATTCAGTCAGCCATACTTTGACTTCTACATCCATCTCAACACTGAATTATTTCAGAATTGCTCCAGCTTTACATATACAATGGTAACACATTTAATAATGCCCTGAGAAATAAACACACTTCTTAAGTTACTTTCTTATGCAGCCATTTCAAACTGAAAAAAAGATTCCAACAAACAGAATCCACCTATAAATTGGCAATACCATAGTCGTTAAAGATGGTTACTGCATCCTGCTATTTAGGGTAGCAGCCCACAAAAACACTAAAATAAAATAGGGTTGAATAAGCCCAGGAAGAGGTTAATAATTTCTGATACAATTAAAAAAGTAGACTGGCAACAACTGTACAAAGGAAAAAAAAGGGAGAAATGAGAAGAAAAAAGATCAAGACCAAACACTTTGTCAGTTAAATATCGCAGAATAAAATCATTAACTTCAATTAAATTTTAATATCCTAAGCAATTTTTAAACTAATGTCAATCTTAATTGCATTTAAAAGATTCGATCAAGGGGTATGTGATATTTCAAATCTGTTTTTCATGTTCTAGGATAGACAAAAAAAAGAACAAAAAGTAACAAAGACAACTTAAGCTAGAAGAAACTTACTAAACAAACTTTAACAGTACAGAAGTGTACTTCTCATCAAGATGTAAACTGCATAAAGTAAATATTACCCTGAATCACTGTATGATGTTATACACTGTGGATGGAGATGTATGCAAATCCCTTTCAATTATTTTTAGAGGAAATTTGTTTAATTAAATGTAATTTGTATAATTCAAAACTTTTCTCATGCATTTGTTGACAAACTGGAGGTCCTCTGCCCTTCTTTGTTCTTCAAAGACTTTTATGGATACTGCTTTTGTAAAAAAAATCTTGATTACAACTTCCTGTTGATGTCAACTGTTTAAAACACATCACTCGTTTTTTAACCTCATTACTAACCCTAAACTGTCATATCAACTTTTTGAATGTGGCCTGAAATTCAGGAACATATGCACGTATATATTAACAACTTAGCAAGTTGTTCAGACAAACCATAAAATATCTTGAGTTTATAAGCCCAGCCCTCTCATTGTCCCAATGATTTTTGATTTGGGGTTGTAGTAGGAATGGTCATTTACATTAAAAGTATCTTAAAATGCACGTTTTTGGCTCTTTTTTGTTGGGAATCACAGGTGAAATTTCAGGGACACAGTGTTTTTCAAATCCGTTTGTTATTGTTTTTTTTTTTTTAATCCAGTGCTGTTTCAGGCTGTAGCACCCTAGTGCTGTTCTCACACTATCTGCCTTAGTTGTACACTATGGGGTGCTTTCTGTTTAGGGGTTGAACAAGTTTGTTGTGTTTTAGTCAGATGTGCCAATATTGTCATTGAATATGTTGCAAACAGCTGTTGTTTGTTCAGTGTCCCTTGTGTAAAACCCAAACCAGCCCAATATAAATGATAGCTAAATAGCCGCTCTAAGGAGTTACTAACTCTCTCATGTCATTAGTCAGACTACGTGCCAGTCTGGGATAAAAGGCGAGCTAGACTAGCAAACGCAGTAGAGTCTGGTTGTTGAACCACTTTGGGATGCCATGCCAGCGGTTTCAGTGCATGGCATAAAAAGTTGATTTTTCACCATCCAGGCAGCTTGTAGAGACATTGGCAATCTAAAATATCACACACCTCTACCAACACCCTTGACTTTAAGCTTTTATAGGTAAATAACCAACATTTTCACGTCTTACTTCTTTATATTCCCTCTTCTAGCACCATAAGAAATGTGATATACAGAATATACAAGAACAGAGCATTTTCTCTTTTTAATTAGATACACCTAGAGCAAGGAACTGAGGTATTAGCCGCACTAGCATTTGGGGGGGAAAAAAAAAAAAAAAAAAAAGGAACTGTAAAAAACGTACTAGGAAAGTGAGTGTGCTTACAAGCACTTATTAATCTGTTAACTGCAGAAAATAAGAGAATCAGTAAAATCCGATCAACATATCCACTTGCACTTGGGTAATCAGATAATTAGCCAAACAGCCAATAATCTCACGGTAATGTGTGACAAACTTCAAACTTTCACATTTTTAAAAATGAATGTACAAACTTTTGGAAATCATATACTGCATTTCCGAGTTTACCCAAGTGTTAAGACGTATCCCTTTAGGAGATGCGGCATATAATTCTAGGGTTGCCAGATCCTGAGACAGAGAGAAGCAAACAGATGCATGAAAACAAGAAAAGCAAAATCTCTTAGAATAAGCAAACCTATAACTATTGTAGCACAGCCCTAGAAACGTAGTCTTTTGTGATAATATTGACTGGTTGCCAGGTATAAATCTGATTCTAGTTATGTAAACCAGGAGTTTTACATTATCAGATTAACCAAGAGATTGTAAACCCATTGACAAAATTAGATTTTTTTTTAACAAATTTATCTAATTCATGCAGACACACTCATTGCATCATCCACTGCACATAATATGGCAACCAGAAAAACTCAAATACCATCAACATTAGGCTGGTAGCATTGACAGAAGGTAGAATGATTAGCAGATGTTAAGCAATACAAACATTTTCTTTACAATAAAAATAAAAAAAACTTTTTTCATTGTAAAAGAGTTTACATATCAACATGCAAAACAATGTATGTGAAACCTTGATGAGGAATGTGAACTAGATTATGCCTGTGAGCATTACAAACAAATGCTACTGTGAAAATCACAGTCACAGCAAAAGAATTGTATAACAGTCAAATATTTCAGGCCAGTATCGCCCAACAGGGGTATTAAATCAGGACATTCATTAATAACTTGCAGAACAAAGACTGTATTTAGACTGAAAATATTTCTCTCTGGTCAGATATTAGAAGTGGAGGACAGAGGCGGTCTTAAATGGGACTTTTTGTGAAGGTGTTAAGAAATGTGAGAAAGGCAAGATAAAAAAAAAATGGAAACAAAAGAAAACAGTTCAGGCTCTCAGTGCAGGGCACGTTGCCCGACCACAACAATAGGGCAGCAGGGAGGCAGCATGGTGGCTCTACTCCATACACTCTACCGCTGACTCTGATCTTATCTAGCCCCTACACCCGCACAACACGCCACACAAAAGGGAAATTTAACTTCGGGCCGTGCCCTTCCTACTATTTTGAAGCAATGCCTAGGCACTCACTGCACAGCCACGACCCAGTGTTCAAGATGAATTCTATCCTCTGACCTGCATTACTTATGACATTTTCATCCTGCTTTCTAGCACAGTGTTGGACTAACGTCAGGAAAATGGTTATATTATATTTGCAAACTATAAAATGTTAAATACAGAAGGGCAAGAAAACAATATCCCCAAATCTCAATTTCCATTATGATTGAGTTATCTAGGAAAACACCCGGTGGTGAGCAGAATGTTGGGGTCTACTCCGTCTCAGTCATGTTCGTATTTTATCAAGAAGTGGTTGTGTTAACGACTGCCATGTTTGGGCAGGAAGTAGGAGGCGAACGGTAGAAGCAGAGCAGAACTTTATTCAAAAACAAAGATGACACGAGTGAAATATCAAAAGTACGACCTGGGAATGCAGTCTCTCTGGAAGGACAGCGGTCCAGCTGTGTACAGTGCGCACCATGATTTTGTGGAAATATACTATTACGGAAATACAGAATGTCTGGTGTTAAGCTTAAGCTTACGCTCAGTGAGCCATAACAATGGACACTAAAATGAAATGACTTGCTGCACAGGAACCAGGTAGAGACTAGGCGTGGGTGATACTGAAAAGGCGATATCCTGCTATTTTTAGGGATTTCATTAATAACAATAATTAGGCAATATTTTGCATCCTTCAAAAAGATGATATGTACGGGCAAAAATCTTACATTGTACTAGCCTGTTCTTGTTACTACAATATTAAAATTTTTGCTCATCAATGGAAATACCCTCGAAGGAAACGCAAGGAAAACCACCCTAGTGTGCAAGGCTGGTGGTGTCTGTATTTTGTCTCCAGGTTGTTCACTTACCTTTAACGACAGTAATGTTTTTAGGTAGGATGCTAGCTTTATTTGTGGTGGCTGCACTATCACTAGTCTAACATTTAAATGTTTAAGGAAACAACGATATATAATCGAACTTAACGCCTGATCTACGCTACGCTAATGTTTAATTAGCTCTGTGTAGTCATTTCCGCTAGCTTTCAAACCTTTAAGCTTAGAACCTCTCTTTCAGCATTTAAATCGGGTACCTGATCACTTGTGACGGGATGATCAATCACCTGTATATTAGAATCAACTGATGTATCATAATATGTAATGGTCTTAACTTCTGAGTAATTCTTGATGATACTTGGATCATCTCCAGCATGTATACAGATTCACACTCACACCTGTTGGTACTATCAATGGCTAAGATATTGTACTGTATTTGCTAGCATCTACAGACCTACCACCCCAAGTACTCCAAGCATAATTTGCATTCCTGACTACATCGTTCCATATATTTTGCCTTCTAATAATTCAGCCCCCTTAAAAGCCATCAGATTGCTTGGAAAACAACTGACACTTTGATATGTTGCATTGTGCTACATTTTTTAAATGACTGAACTCGAAACAAATTACTTTACTGTGATACTGGTTTGTAAGAAAGTATTGTGTGATTAAAAAAAATAACCAACAAAAATGCCATTGGCAGAAATTCAACCCACAGGCCATGGAAGCTCCAAGTTTACACAGATGAAAGATAGGGCACCAACAAGGACACACTTGTCTTACTATGGACCTCCATCCGTGAATCATATAAAACAGTTAGATTTTTTTTTGTATAAAATAGAACCTTAATTGAAGTACCAGTGGTCAGACTACAAAACTGAAGAAAAACTGTAAAAATGAAGGTCAAAGACCAATCTCTAAAAGTATTTATAGCAAGTTAAACAGATAATAAAAAACATATATATAAAAATTTTTTTTAAAAACATACGTGTTTAGATATCCCATTGAGCAGCACAATTTTATCAACAGTGAGGAACTGAAAGTGCCCAGACAAGGTCATTCCTCAAAATTCGGCAAGCATGAGACTTGAGAAAAACCACAGAAAGGCCAACAACTACTTTGAATGAGCTCCAGGATGTGATGGCTGAAACTAAACTGAATGTGCAAAGGTCAACATTATAATTGTATAATCTATTTTGTTTTATATTTTTTTACTTTTTATTTTATTACTAATTTAAATTGTATAATTGATTTCAATTGTTATTTACCTAATTTTTCTATAATCTAATACACTTACATATTTATTTAATTAACATCTAAACCCCACATGGAGGATGGGTCCCCTGTTGAGTCTTGGTCCTCCCAAGGTTTCTTCCTACTGCTTTCAGGGAGTTTTTCCTTTCCACTGTTGCCCTAGGTTTGCTCGATTTGGGATTGGCCTTTTGCCAAAGGGAGGGGATCATGCTCTGCCTGTCATGAGTACATGTCAGCATTCATGATTCCCTCGATGAACTGTAGCACCTCACAGCCGGCAGCACTTATGCAGCCCCAAACCATGACAATCCCACCACCATGTTTGACTGTAGGCAGGACACACTTGTCGTTGTACTCCTCACCATTTGAACCAAATAAGTTTATCCTGGTCCCATCAGACCACAAGACATCTTTCCAGTAATCCATGTCCTTAGTCTGCTTGTTTACAGCAAACTATTTGGGGGCTTTCTTGTGCATCATCTTTAGAAGAGGCTTCCTTCTGGGACGGCAGCTAGTTTGATCTAGGCAGCTAGTCACTGTGCGGCACATGGTCTGAGCACTGAAAGGCTAACCTCCCCACCCCTTTAACCTCTGCAGTGTTAACTCCTATGTCTATTTTTAAATATCCAATCTCTGGATATGTTGCTGAACATGTGCTCTCAACGTGTGCCCTGTTAAACTGCTTTATGCTCTTGGTCACCATGCTGCAGCTAACTTTTAGGGTGTTCTTATAGCCTAGGCCATCTTTAGGTGGAGCAACTATTCTTTTTTCAGATCCTCTGTGAGTTATTTGCCATGAGGTGGCATGTTAACCTTTCAGTGACCAGTATGAAAGAGTGTTCTAGAGTGAAAATACCATATTTAACACACATGCTCTCCCATTAAAACCTGAGACCTTATAACACTAACTCACACGAGGGAAAATAGCTAATTGGGCACAATTTGGCCATTTTCACTTAAGGGTGTACTCACTTTTGTTGACAATGTTTAGACATTAATGGCTGTGTGTAGAGTTTTTTATGGGGCATGGCAAATACTGATACTGTGACACTATTTTGTTT
>JAUZST010002655.1:0-17838 GCA_034779995.1 Parotocinclus haroldoi | reverse complement strand
TAACATGAAATATACTAATACTAATATTCAAATAAAAGGTGCATTAGATCCATTTTGGATAATGGGTAAACTGCAAAAACATGAACAGTTTTGCTTACTTCTTGCCACCACCTCCCATTCATGTACATGTACTCAAAGCTCTGAATCTGCTATGACGGGTGGAGGTCATCCAAATAAAAGAACAGGACAGAAAGAACAGAAATACAAACGTAGGTGTACTTTTTCTAAAACTTTTGTCAGGAATACAATGATGTTTAAAAGATGAACCCTTTTAGATTTTCTACATTTCTGCATAAACATGACCTAAAACATGATCATATTTTTACACAAGTCTTGAAACAAGATAAAGAAACAAAAACAAGACAAAAATAATACAGTTCATCATTTATTTATTGAGAGAAATGTATGCAAAACTTTAGTTCTAGTAGTTAATTTAAATGTGAAATAATGGGCAAGTGATTTCAATTTTAAATATGAGGAAATATTTCTAAATAAATATGAAGAGAATCCCACAATAACCGCAAAACCAGTCTTGGGTGACCTTACTGAACAATCAATGTGCGGCACTCTGGAAGATTTGCCATGCTTCTGTTCATCCCCATGAATATCCCCATGAATATGTCCCCTGCTAATCAATCACAATAATTGAGTTTGCATCTCATTTGTGTAATCAAACAACTTTCTTTGACTTTTAATTTGCTGTTCTTGTTTAATAAAATACTATCAAATGCAAAATCTTTTTTTTTTCTTTTCATTATGAAATATCTCCTAATTTTTGTGAGCAGTGTAGCAGATGCAACAAAAGAAACTGGCCAGTGCACCTTTAAATATTTACATATTCTACATGGGTGTCCAGTTTCAAGACATGATTCTCATTGTGATTAGTACAGTATTAGGATTAGACAACTGTTTGTCTTCAACTCTGGCTCTGAGCCATCCCAGCCCTTTGTTTTAGAAATTTGAGAGATACTTAACAAACCTACATACTTGAGTGTCATTCAGAAATGCAAGGTCTCTGCAAGAGACAGGCTTTCACATGCCAAGCATGGATGAAAATCCCTTATTCTGTCACAATGCAATTCTGTAATTCTGTCTCGATGCAAGGTCTCGGCATGTTTGTCTTAGTGTCTATTTATGTTTACTACACTACTTTTTTTCTCTTCTATCTTCTCATCAAGAGGTTTGTTTTGACATGTCTCCTAATAATTACAAAATGAGACTGTTTTTATGTTCGATTATAAAACCTGTCTTGGTGTTAAATATTCCAAAATCTCTTTTGTCTTGCATTTTACTTAATGTCTTAATCAGCACTGTATCAAAGCAGCTTTACAGTATTAGATTGCGTTTTATGGACTTACGCAATCCATAGGCAGTGTCAAGGAAAAACTTCCCAAACATTGTAATGAAGAAACCAAGACTCAAAAAGGGACCCGTCCTCCTTGGGTGGATTAGATGTATAATTAATAGCTTAGGTGTTGGTTAGTGGGAGGAAGCTGAAGTACACATAGAGATCACATGCAAATTCCACCCAGGTGGAGCCTGAAGTCAGAATTGAGAAAGGGGATCGCTGCACCCTCCTCACCCACAGCTACATTCAGGCCAAATGAAATCAGGAAGTGCTGACTGCTGACTTTCCTTCATAATCATCTCAACTAAACCTTATTCTTTATGGTGCCACAGGAGTCTCCTAGGAATATTGTGAAATCATGCTGGGATAACATGCATCATCAGATCTAGTGCCCGATGTGTCTACAGCAAAAGGCAAATATTGAAATTCTGAACTGTATTGAAAGTTAAAAGCAGTGGCTTGATGGGTAGCCCAGTCGTTTCACAGTAATACGGTCCTGTGTTTAGTCCCGTGTGGGGTGGCCTGGGTCCATTCTGTGTGGAGTTTGCTTGTTCTCCTCCTGTCATCATGGGTTTAACCTACCTACTGTTGTTTCCTCCCACCGTCCAAAAAAGTGCTTATTAGATGAATTGGTGTTTCTGAAAATGAATGAATTTTCACTAGTGGTCTCAAACTTGAGTTCAGTAAATTACTGGAGTGATTTGGAAAAGTTATAAGTACCACTAAACCAACCTTACTTAAACAATGATCAAACCCTGAAGCAGATTTGTGATGGCAACAATAGCTACACAAAACCAACAAATCTAGGATGAGAGAATATCTGAAAACCTAATTAAAATATGTGAAGAACAGACCCACATGGGATTTATGACATACAAGCAATACATGTACCTTTATGATCTGCATGTTTACAGGTTATTTGACTTTCATTCTTATTGCAGGCTTGAAGAAAACCTCAAAGATGAAATCTCAAAGTCAGGTATGTGGGGACGCAACTCTTAATACACTAAGATTATTATTGTAACTTGCTAATGATGATCGTTAAATCGGTTTGAGATTTAGACTTAAAGTGCATTAAAAAAATCTGTTAATGTATTGCTTTTGTTGCTGTTACTGTTAGTGCCGTAATATTATTATTAACCATGATACTTCATGATACTTCACTGATTTTGGGCTCTAGAGGTCACAAATGGACTATGGTCACTTAAACTTGGCTTATGTGACATTACAGAATGACCATGTTTTTGTTAATTTAGAACTTTAAATTTCTGGTTAGTAATGTGGGGCCTGGCTAACTTAATTAACTGCTGATGACTGCAACACATTCTAAAGAAGTTGGTACAAAGGCATGCTTACCACTGTTACATCACCTTCCCTTTTAACAACGCTCTGTTTGCTTGATGTACAATTTTAGTTGATCAACAGTCAGTATTTTGCACCTGATAATGCACCACACATTTTCAATGGGAGACAGGTCTGAACTGCTGGCAGGACAGTCTAGTCAAGTCTAGCATGTGATGAATGTGGTTTTGGATTGTCTTGCTGAGATAAGCAGGGATGTCCCTGAAAAAGACGTTGCTTGGATGGCATCACATGTTGCTCCAAAACCTGTATGTACATATCAGTATTAATGGTGCCTACACAGATGTGCAAGTTACCCACGCAATGGGCACTAACACACGATGCCCATAGGACACGTTTCCACTTTGTGTCACTTTGCATCTTAGGTGAGCTCTGGCCTAGAAAAGCCAGGGTTTCTAAGTGTTGTTGATATATGGCTTTTGCTCTGCATGGTAAAGTTTTAACCTAAACTTGTAGATGAAGTAATGAACTGTGTTCCCTGACAACGGTTCCCTGGGCCCATGTGGTAATATCCATTACAGAATGATGTCAATTTTGAATGCAGTACCGCCTTCAATGTTGGTTTTCGGACTTGCCGCTTACTTTCAGCGATTTCTTTAGATTCACAATCTTTTGATGATATTATGGACTGTAGACGATGAAATCCCTAAATTCCTTGCAATCACGTGATGAGAAACTTGTTTTTAAACTGCTGGATGTTTTGTTCACAAAGTGGCGATCCTCGCTCCATTTTCGCTTGTGAATGACCCTTTAGTGCATGTACCCACTCACCTGTGGAATGTTCTAAACAGGTGTTTTCTGAGCATTCCTCAAGTCTTTTGTTGGAATTGGGGTTGTGGATAGGTCCCTGATTTAACACTTCATATAGTCAACTCTTGCTCTAAATATTGCAATCAGTTTTTGGCACACCTATGTTGTGCAATATTTCCAATATTCATCCACAAATTTTGATCAAATGTAGGTAGGTCACAAGGCATTTAAATGGACACTGGATTACATTTTCTGTAAACATTTGGATGCATTAAAAAGCACCCATTTTTCCTTCATCTCCACCACCCATCACAGTAAGTACTTTGTATTTTGGGTGGTGTTTTCCAAGTTCCTTGGATTTCATACTGCAAGTTTTAATCTTGGTATCATTTGACTGTAATATTGTTTGGTATCAGGATCTTTCAAGTGCCATATAGGCCAGATTCGTGTAACATCTGTAAGATTGTTGTCACATACACAGACCTTTCTCAAACCTAAAGACAATTGAAGTTTTTCACTGGCCTTTTGCTTTTCTAATGGCTAGTATCTGACTAATGTCAGATTTATTTCTTGTAGCTCCAAGATATGAGGAAAAGTAGTTCAGGTGGCTAAATTGGTTCATTAATGCACATTCTGGCATCAACTTCTGAGGCCATGAAATGTTCATCGTGTGAGTCTTTCTAAAATTTGGAATGGCAGAATTCATCATCATCTGAAATTTACAAAGTACAGGGACGCAGTGAGCAACCAGTCTTGTAACTGAGGGCAGAATCTGGGTACTGGATGAAAGATTTTGTGTTTGTGTTCATGCCTGTAATAATTACCACACAGAAGTTGTGGTCATCAACAAGGTCTTGAAGCTCTCACCACACAACACATTAAAAGTCCAAAACTGAGACTTTTCTCTAACCTAGAGTCCACTGCCATACACACTTTGTGGTGCCCAAGGTTTGTCCTGTTCACCCAGGTGAACCCTAAAATATGCATGGCAAGCTTTTCATACATGAAAAGTCTAATATATTTGTCCTATGTTTGGGTGTTATTAAAGAAACACACACACAAATGTAACAGAATAATATCATGAGCACACACGATTGTTGGATGACTTATTCAACAAAAACAGAATTAACAAAATAAAACTTGCTGTACATTCTAAGCCTCAAATAACTGAATGATGCCATCGGTTTTAACACTGCTTATACAGCAGTAAAATGCTGAAGTAAGCAGGTTTAAACTCTGTAATACACAGTCTTCCTATTAGTTATACCAATTGCATATTCAATATTTCCTTTCACATATTTAACATGTCCTTCTGCGCATTAATTATCTATCTTTTTGCATATCCAGCATATCTAAATAATAATGTTACGTTATCGCTGTAACAGTTTAAGTAGACAGGGTTTTGCGATAAGAATAAAAACAAAAAACAGACATGACTGAAGGAAATGGATATGATTTTTTGGATTCACCACACTAAAATTCAAAGATCACAAAACCTGATGTAGACCTGTAATCCATTCCACATCTTACCATGCACACATGGCAACTTTAGTCTGTAACTGAGTGAGCAAATAGTATCAGTTTTCTGGTTTAATTAAAGTGTCATTCCTTAATTTCAAAATAAAATCTTGTTTCACCTTATAACCTACTAACGCGTTTTATACTTTAACAGGGCCATGATTAGTACAAATATACATCCGTATTAAGGAAGCACCTCTCTGCCAGGACTGGTGACCTTTGGGCTTACTATTGTTTAAGTTACTGTGCTCGGGGTTTCTTATATAATAAACGGGTACGGAGGCAAGGATGTGATACATCTCTTTACTGAGAAAGCACAACAACACACATGCTGGCAGTAGTAATCAGTCACAGAATATAATGATCTAGACAGTGTGACATAATTGAGCACAGTGTGATCGCTGAAGTATAGCACAGTCATGTGATCACATGTCATCAAGTGGTTTTGTTTGTCCAAAATGCTGAAGGCGAACAAAGCTTTCCAAAGCTTAATGTACTCAAACTCTCTAGGAAAATAAAACCTATCTCAGTTACTACTATTGATAAATAATCTCTACTGCTGAAATGACAAACCCGTGATCCAAAAGGAAATGTTTAAATGTTTAGGAAATGTTTCAGTAGTAACAGAGACAAATTTGGTGTTTCTCAGTCACTACATTAGTAGACTAGTACTTTAAAAGGGAAGAAAAAAATATTACAAACTTAAATGATCATAAATACATATTTGTCACATTTCTTTCACCATTTTGAAATTGAAAATTGGAATTGCTAAAAATTGGAATCATTAAAATGCAAACATTTACGTCATTTAGCATTTACCTTATCCAGAGCGACAATTAATACAGTCTTACAAGCCAATCAATTGTGGGTTGAGGGCCTTGCTCAGGGACCGAACTGTGGCAGAGGTAGGTTCTGAACCCTGAACTCTCTGGTTCATAGTCCAGTTCCTTAACCACTAGGCCACCACAGTCCAACCATGCCCAATCATACACAGTGCCAATAATAAGCATACTATTAAAGTTTAAAAAAAATTGTATCTGTAGTTGTGCACTGGAATCAGATTAGGATCAGCCCATCACTAATAACATTCAATTTCATAGAACATATAGAGGATTTTAAGCGATGTAGTCCTGTACTAAAACATGTGCAGCACTGATTTCATGGTGGTACTGAATGCATGGCATGCATGTTTTAATCCGCGAATGTGCAAATAAAAAGAATGAACCATCTCATTTGTTTACCTGACATCCTCAATCACAGTCACTAGTCCTCTAACAAGCAGGCCTTTGTGTGAGCTTGGAAGTAGGCACCACAAATGGTTGAAAAGCAGCTACATAATTCATTGCTAAGCCCTCTTTGTGGTTTAGTCCTCCTTGTCTCTGTCCCAGCATTAAGCTAGAATCAGTCTATCGGAGTAGCTTTGCTGTTGCTACTTTGCTGTAAGTCAAATGAATACTTTACTTTCACTGTTTTTCCAGAAGAGGAAGAAGCAGAAGGAGAAAAGTGTCACCTCGGCTTTGATTAATGATGGAATTGTTGGGATGATCACAATGGCAAGCCCTCCAACTCAAGAGAAGCTGAGGGCACTGAAGAAAGAGAAGCAGAAAAAACAGAAGGAGAAGACGATGGAGGAAATAAAGGAATTGCAGAAGGCAGAAAAGGAAATGATGGAAGAGAAGAAGAAGCAGGAGAAGAAAAAGCCGAAAGAGAAGGTGATTGAGAAGAAGGATGATAAGCGGGAGATGCAGAAGGCAGTGAAGGTGAAGAACGAAGAGAAGCAGCAGGAGGAGAGATGGGTGGAGCAAGAAAAACCTGCCGCTGTAAGAAAGAGGAACAAACGCCACCTGAAGGTCACCATCGCACCTGAAGCGGCGTTCTCTCAGTCTGCAGAAAAGGTAGGTTTTCTGCCACTTAGCAAACCATTTTAATTAGGGATGCACTGATACTATAAATAAGACATGTTAGAACTGTAATGTTATTCTACTTGTACCTGTACTTTGTAATGGCAAGTACCCAAATGCAAGTACTTGTCCTTGGCATGACAAAAAGTATTGGTGCATCCTTAATTTAAATTTCCCCGAAATCCATGCATTTATTGCATTTCACCCTGTATTAGCTTTGGGCTACTGGTTACTGGTGGCATCCATCTGATAACATGAGAGTCATCAGACAGGAGTTGCTTTCAAATACAATACATTCATGCCTTTTAAGAGATATTAATGATTGGCCCTTGAAAACTAAAGGGCATGTAAGTGGCAAATTGATAGCTCTCTTTTGCTCGTTTGACTGTTGTTTACATTTATGCAGGGGAACTCTGATTCCAACACAACAAACAAGTTTATTGAATTAATCCTTTTGGGAACATCTAATTGCGTGAACAGGTTTTCCATTGCTGCACTGGTTTAGTTGCATTCCTTAAAAAAATAAAAAAAAATACTAGAGAAGCTGAAAATCCGATCTGCCAGATTCAGTTCACTAAAGTGTTACTGCATCATAAACCTGCACATTGCTTATCTATACAAACGGGGACTAAGCGACACCAGTTTAATAGGCGAAGGCTCAGTGGTTAAAGCTGTGGATTATTAATTGAAAGGTTATGAGTACTATTCCTAGTGTTACTAAGACATTTAAAGGCCCACGAGCAAAATTCTTAACTATTAACTGCTCAGCTCAAGTCACTCTGGAAGTATTTAATGCTGTAAGTAGAGTCCGCTTTTGAAAACATGCACCTTCAAAGAATGTGGTAATCCTGGTTATGGTAAAAGGATGGGTTTCTCTTCATTTTCTGTTATCTAATAACTTTGTCGATCTGCTTTCTGGCCTTTGACAGTTAAGCACTGATAATCCTCTCAGCTTGTATATCCCTTCTTCTGATGCTCTTTCTTACAGTGGGTGCATATAAAAACCATAAACAGTACCATACTAAATAGTCTTTAATTTAGTACACTATATGGCCAACAAGAAAAAAAGTAATTTAAGAACGATGGATTGGTGACCTATCTTGGATTGTACCTACCTTGCACCCTGTGTTGCCAGTAAGTCATTGGCTTTCAGTGACCCTGACCAGGATTAAGCAGATAAGAAAATTAATGTCGTTTGAGATGCGGCCCATAACTGCGGTAAAGTTGCATTCTTAAAATAAATGACAGAAGTTGTAGACTTGAAATTTAAAATGAATTACTTAGTTTAGTGGCGTGGCCAGCTCTTGAAATGCATTGATCCTTAAAAATCCTTTTCTATTTAAGACTTATGGAGGCCTTTTTGCTATTGGGAACTTTCAGTGCAGCAGGTTTATTGTAGCCTTCTCCAGATACGTGCCTCCACACAGTCCTGTCTCTGAGCTCTACAGGCAGTTCTTTCCTTTTGCTCTGATATGCATTGTTAGCTGTGAGAACTTGTATAGACAGATGTGTGGTAAAGTGTGGTTTGTATGTTATTTATGCATGTATGTCAACAAAGGTATATAAAATATAATTATGATACTTATTAATTAAACTAATAATGTTTTTTGTCATTAATGCAGTAGTACTTATAGAACAGTACTAGAACTGGTAGAACCTGGATCTTTAGTGGGAAAGGAAGCAGGAAGCGTTTTAAACGAATGAACCATTTTACTTTTAGAGACTACTAGAAACATCATTACACAGTAAAACCCCAGGTTCATTTGCCTTGTGGAACTTGAGATATGCTAGGTCAGGTGTAAAGCCTCAAGTACTCAGTATATGCAGCCGTATCTATAATGGGGCGCGACAGAAAGATAATCTCTGGATTCTGTTTTTCTGCATAATGACACTGGCACTGCCACTGGATGACATTCATAGTTAGACCATTCCCCTCCGAGCCCCTGCCACAGAACAGACTAATGCTTTATTCAAGCCATTCAGCTTATTGATATAGCTCATATAAAACGCAATGTCAGGTAATGATTTTAAGCTGATTTGATTTTTGGTTTCCTACCTTTAATCTTAACTAGACATTTTTCATTACTGGTGATGTTTAGACAGTATTTAGCTGCGCAGTACTGGCCTGCAGTATTACTATATTGCAGAAGATTATTTTCTACCCCTTCAAGTAGTATGCACCATTTGATAGTGTGTAGGAAGTTAAGGAAGGCCTCCACCCAGTTGTGTATTGCAGTGATTTAATCTGCCAGTATCCGTCTTGTAGTATTGTGGTGTGGAAGGTGTCGTAATGAGAACAGGAAATAAACAAATGTCTTATTTAGTAATGAAACAATTTTTTCTGTTACTTACATGACAAAGTCACGTATTACATTTGTTACTATTGCAGTAAGAGGAGTCACAATCATGCACACTAAGACACTAGGCTCGCCAGTTAGATCCTGACCTCAGCCTGTGTGGAGTTTGCATATCCTCGCCATGTGTGCGTCAGTTTACTCTGGGTAATTTATTTTACTCTGGCAGTTATGACAGCAAAGATATGTCAGGTTAGTTGATCATTCTAATATCACAGTATGAATGTGTTTGACTAGTACTGAATGGCACTGTTTTGAAAAGTTATTAATACTGATCAACAGTAAGTAAATAAATAATTAAATCCCATAGACTTTTAAGACACCATTTAACCAAATATGTCCTTGCAATGTGGGAGGAAACCCACACAGACACATGATCAGAGAGGACGTGCAAACTTCACACTGGCAAAGTCTGGGCTCAGGGCTAGGAATCAAACTGTGGTCTCTGGAGCAGTTAGGAACAATAGTGACAATCTCTCCACCACCTTGTCATCCGTTTTGAATTTGTTCTCATTTTATTGTTCCCAGACACTAGTGATTTAATACTAACATGCGTCAGAGGGTCATTATATAACTTTAGTAGAAAATACACCTCATGTACACCAACCCCTAATATGTATTGGGCTGTTGCGTATTTTAGCAAAGGTTTTAAGGATTTATTCAACTCCAAAGACTTTTATTTAATTACAGAAGTATGAACCCAAGATATTTCAGATTATGTCTAGTCAACTTCATTTAATTTGTTAATATCCATCCATTTTGTAAAGTGTCCTTGAGTTTGAGAAAGGCGCTATTTAAATTATACTTATTATACTCAAACATACTGCACACTTTACATATGTATTTTCCATACCGTCCCAACATTTTGGTTTGGGGTTGTATATTATAAGTAAGTTGGTTAATTTGATCCTCTACAAATTGTCTCTTTTTCATGATGCTTTGTAAATTGGTCAGGTCCTTGATTGGTGAAGTGTCTGTGTGTCTGTGTGTCTGTGTGTGTCTCTGTCTGTCTCTGTGTGTCTGTGTGTGTGTCTGTGTTTTCTAACCGTTTCCAGCCTGATGAGCATCGACAAATTCTTCAGATTCTTTCTTTGTTAGTTCCAGATTATACTACTCCAATCAAATGTTTTGAAGGTCAGACTGATAGATCCTTGCTTTTTGAATCTACTTGCATCTGATTATTACCATTGATTACCTTCAGATTAACTAATTAGCTAACTAGATGGCCGCACAGGATGGTCTTTTCTGTGTGTAGTTTGCATGGCCTCCCTTTGTCTGCGTGGGTGTACTCCGGGTACTCCGGTTTCCTCCCACAGTCCAAAGACATGCGTGTTAGGTTAATTGGTGTCTCTAAAAGTGGCCCTCAGTGTGTGACTGTGTGCATGAGTGTGTCTGAAATGTGCCATCCAGAAATAATTTGGACAGCAAAAACTTGAAAACGAACTGAAAAAGTAAACGCAAGCATCCTGCAGCCCTTGTGATTTTATGGAACGAGTCGGCAGTTCCTGAGAACTTTGGTTGGAAATCTGGACTGGTATTGCAACCACATAAAGGTGGGGTAATGATGTTCCAAAACTCTCTAATATAGAGGCTGTCCACTGTGTACCTTGATTTTGCTCCCAGCGAATTTGGGGACAGGCCCTGGATCCTCTGTAACCCTGATCAGGATAACGAGTAATACAATACGATGCTTGGTGACCAGCATTCGAGTCCTAGAAATGTGTTCCAGCCAAGATCGAATCCGTACATGATCCTCGTGCAACAGTGACCCCTGCCAGCCCAGCGTCATTGCTAGGGCACGCCTAGTTTTTGTGTTGCATCGCTCAGGAAAAGCACAAAGCTCTGATTCTAGGCCTTTATATTTTTTTTAAAATGCTGTTCCATAGCAGCTGTAAACGTGTTTATGCTGTCGGTGACTCACTCGATTTACACAATATACAGAGAATTAGCTTGCCTAATCCTGTCCTGGCAACACAATCAAGTCATGAAAATTAATTCAAAGGCACATTGTTAATAACCTCATTAATCAGGCAATCAGGGGTCCTTGTTGTCCTTGCTGAGTGAAAGAGCAGAAAATGAAGAGGGCCGTTAGTAGATTTCGTGGTAAATAGGAGAGCAGAGGAGGAGCAGAAGGTGCAGGGTGAAGTGATGTCCGGTTAAAGCCTGGCTGCCAAAAGCACATCAGGGTAACCCATGTGTCCAAGAATAGCATCAGAGCCGGACTGATTCTCATTTCTGTCAGGATTTGACTGGTTCAAGCCAGTTGTTGTGTGTGTGTGTGTGTTGCAGAAGGTGACTTGTCACAGCATAGAACATTGTAGCGAGACAAAATTATCATTACTATATTAATAACAACAATTCGGATATTTAACTAGTATACATTTATTTACTGATATAGTAAATAAAAATGCATTTTAGTTCAAATCCACCCTTCAAATCCTCCCGGTATGGAAAATCAAACCACTTTTTAATTACATTTCTAGGTATTACTATCACTAAAGGAGGGACCATCACACAGCGGAAATGTGTATCCACGGTCGGAAGAATCGGTATTCCTAAAATGGACACCGTGTGCCCCGGACCAAAACTGTTTCAAAACGTCTTTAAGTGTGGTGAAAAGGAAGGGCAACATTACACATTGGTAAACATTTTACCAAACTATACAACGCTATTTACTTCTCGTTTTTGGTGAGTATTCATACGCCATTTACTGTAAATCGTGATATTTTGTGATTTATAACATTCCTTTATTGTTAGAATGAATATTTTTCATATTTTGTTTTTTTTTTTACACATTTTGTGATTTTTTTTTTTATGTAAACGTTCCGCAAAAACCCGAGATATATTCTTTCCATTCATATTTTTGGAAAACCCGCAATGCGTCCGCGAAGTGGCGAGGGTATAACACTTGAAAAGTTTTTACTGTCTAACAGAAGCACTTGTCGTTGCGGCCTTTTGAATTATTTCCACTTTGGACATTATTTACTAATTCACCTGTCCAGTGAGGTGCATAAGCAACCTGGCCAGTATTGATATGTGTGAACCAAAGAAAATAATCTTTTTTCCTGCCTGTGTTTCTTACCATCTTCAGTAAGCGACACCTCACCAGTGCTGGCATCTATGTGAAACATGTGGCTGGCTGGGATGCGAGGCATCTGATCCAGGAGACGAAAACGCAGGTCAGCATGGGCCGTGTTTCGATCATCGCGGTCTAAAGCCTCTACCTGCATGAATGGGATCCCTGAGGTACAACACGAAAGGGCAGGATAGAAAAAACATACTTTTACTTTTGAGGACTTTTATTCCTTATAAAATCTGTAACCATTTTTCTGCTTTGGTCTGTGAATGAAGAATGTATTCAGTAAATGCATTAACGTTACGTCAATAAAACACACAACAACAGATTCTGGTCGTTCTGTTCTTCACAGTTCATTAAGGTTATTTCTATTACAAAACTGCTTTAAAGAGAATGCACTCTGACGTCCCATTCCAACGCTGGACCTTTGTTCGTCCCTACTGTGTTCACCAGGGCCATTAAAATGTGTTACATAAATAACATCTGTTATTACAAATGCATACATAAAACAAATGCTCATGGCATAAAGCCTAATTGAAGGCACTTAAATGAAGAGAGTGTCTTATTTCTGACGAAGTGTCGTCTTTCATTCGGCTGTACATTGTGTATCTGAAGGTTACAGGCACAGAAGCAAGGCTGAGTTCCTCATGACAGGAGATGAAGGCTACATCTGCGCAAATGCTTTTCAATTATATGACCAGAAATATCTCGCTAAAGTAAGTACACCCCTCACATTTTTGTAACTATTTTATTCTATCGTTTTGTGAAGCAACACTGAAGACATGACACAACATTAATACAATATAATGTTGTCACTCTACAGCTTAGGTAACGGTGCAAATTTGCTGTGCCCTCACAATAACAACACACAACCATTAACGTCTAAACCGCTGCCCACAAAAGGGAGTTCAGCCCTAAGTGAAAATCTCATGTGTCAGTGTGTCAGTATTTTGTGTCTTGTGTGGCCAGCACTGTCTATTTTTTAAAGCTAACCTCTGGGTATGTCACTGATCACTGATCTTCTTTGGTGGACCATGGCGAGGTCTGTTCCGAGTGGAACCTTTCCTGTTAAACCACTGAATGGTCTTGGCCCTCGTGCTGCAGCTCACTTTCAAGATGTTGGAAATCTTATAGCCTAGGCCATCTTTATGTAGAGCAAACATTCTTTTTTTCGGATCCTGAGCGAGTTCTTTGCCATGAGTTGCCATACTGAACTTCCAGTGAGCAGTTTGAGAGAGTTTGTGAGCGGTAGCGTCAAATGTAACACACCTGCTCCTCATTCACTCCCTAGACCTTGTAACACTAACGAGTCATAGGGTCCTGAGCCTGTTCGCTGCGTGTGAAAGACCTCCCAGAGCCACTGCTCCCAACATCTTAGATCAGAACAACCAAGATGACACGCAATTAGTCAAAACGACCATCCTGTCAGTCCTTCTCTCAGTCCAATCATCTGCCCCCTGCCAAAGTCTGTCAACTGGGCAAAATGTATTCGAGTCGGCCATAAAGGCATGTCAACGTTGGGTTAACTACCCAAAAGTAGCCTCTGAGAGCCTCTTTATAGGGCCACAGGTGACAATCCCTGCAGTTTTGAAGCAATCCAACATTCCTATCTCGGTGTGTTATTTTTGTCAATGAGTATGTGTCATGTTTTAGCCCTACCTTTCCTGGTCAAGGTCTCATAGGCTCTGGCACCTATCCCCAAAGAACCCCAGGCATCAATCCACAACACAGTACCAGCAGGGGTCATTGTTGATGCACCAATGGAAGGATCCAGTCTTCCCTAATCGAATATAACCAGCTGAGCATCTATGGGATGGATGACCCTGGACTCAAACCTGAGCGTCCTGTGTTTCTTTATTTTAAGGCTATGGTGGGTCTCTAACAGCTTGGATTTTAATGGATTTTGGTGCGATAATAAGCAAAGGCCGCCACAATATAAACGCATGGGTACACACACACACACACACACACGCACACACGCACACGCATCTTCTTATGGAAGAGTCATTAGGCAGCTAATCTGACTCACCTTTCAGCAGTCCGAGTTGAACGGTCCCTTTCATGCTCTCCTGCAGGAAGATGGGCACGTTGTCATTCTTGTCAATGACGCACACCTCAACAGTAAAGCTCTGATGGTGCATAGATGCTGTATAGGACACCTAAGGGGGAAAAAAAAGCAAAGCTCACAGTGATTCATGTCATTATTTGGTATGAAGTGCAATTTCTCAGCACTTTTGTTCAAGAAAGAAAGCAAGGCCAAAATGTGTTGTGCTCGATAACGAGTAGTACTCGAGCAGGGCCAATTTTTCAAAAATATGCCTGAATGGTGCCTTTAACAAAACAGCACCGGTCCCTTTTTTAACGTTTGGCTTGTGTCTAAATCCATCATCCATCAGACAAACGATCTTGAAGCAAATCCCAAGCCATGTACATTTCAGTGTAACTAACTTTCCTAAACTATTACTAGGCTTTCCTTAACATCCGGTCCAACTGGGATTTGGGTTACAGCACTCTGTTATTACACATCACTTATACAGCTAGAAAACTAGCTACTAGCTACGAGGTCGAGAACCGATGTTGGTCAATAAGTCCTGGTTCACAGTCATTCCGATTCATCTCAAAGATGTCTGATGTCGTAAGGCTTCAGGAAGGCAGGGCAGATAGTTAAAGACGGAAACCTAGTACGAGTTCATTTCTGACTGCTTCACATTACAAACCGTTTAGCAGTGAGAGTGGCTGAAATAGATCACTAATTAGGTGATGTCTACATATGTTTACCATACTGTAGGATTTTAAAAGGTTCACCAATTCTACAAACGCCGTATTCTCATTCTCTTCTTCCTATTATCCGTTCTGGGAAGATAATGTCCCCGCAAATTCGGCTAAAATATTCAAGGCATATCCAAGATAAAGTCAAGTTTCTTTTATGGGTTTCAATGTGTTTTTTCGAGATTTTTATTCAACCCCAATATTTAGTTTTCCTAGTTATAGGTCATGAGTGATCGCCAGAATTGCGCCGACCGTATGTGCATATTTTAAAGTTTACTTAGCTCATGTGTGTTAGCAATCACTTTATGAAACTCTAACTATACAGTAGCTAACATTGTATTAAATAAAGAAAAACAAGCAACCTATGGAAGCAAACCCAAAAAAAAGGCCATTACTGATCATTTTATATATAAAGATATGTGCATGTGTGAGTTGATTTACACTATTTTTTCTTTTTTTTTTTAAATTCGTTTTGCATTTTTAGACAAGTGTATGGTTGCGAGAGACAGGATCAGGAGCGTGCCCAGTTTTAAAAAAATACACTTTAGAAACAAGCCCTAAAACCCTGCAACCTGCAACTTGTTCGTGAAAAAAATAAGACCAAAGTGAACAAGCGGCCTTAACCACTCAGTGTTAAAAACTGCAATACTA
The DNA here is from genome assembly GCA_034779995.1 of Parotocinclus haroldoi. NCBI lineage: Eukaryota > Metazoa > Chordata > Actinopteri > Siluriformes > Loricariidae > Parotocinclus > Parotocinclus haroldoi. The sequence continues at coordinate 2,109 of JAUZST010002655.1, read as the reverse complement.
ATACTAAAACCGTAACTGGCAGCCACTTTTGATGTTCAAAGTATGATTTAGACCAATATTACGTGGCTCTTGCATCATTCTGGAGGTAAAAGTAACAGGACAGATTAACAAGCATGAAACTGAATAATTCCTGTAATTCACTGAATTATGTTTTAGTGCTTGGTACTTTTTTACAGGTAATAACATTTCACCACAAAGATTCCTCCACATAATGTAAACACGCGTTTTTTATGGTATCCAATGATTTACGTTAAAAAAAACAGCACACGTATTTGTTACGTAACTGATTTTTTACAAATCAAATATCTGTGCAAAATTAAGACCTGAATAAGATCTTATGTCTGAGCGTTTGCTTACAGAAAAATGTAAGATTAAATTTGCCTAAATACGAAAAGGAAACTCATTTGCATTGGGCGGCAATGCGGTAAATTAGTCTTTTTTGGAAAAACGAATACTTTAACATATCGCAAGATTTGACAGGATATAAATAAACCCGGACAGCACGGGGGGATGGGGGGATCTCGGTTCGGAAGCAGCGCTGCCTCACAGCGAGAAGGTCCCGGGTTCAATCCCGGGGCGGAGCGACCTGGGTCCTCCCCGTGTCTGCGTGGGTTTACTCCGGCTTCCTCCCACAGTCCAAAGACATGTGTGTTAGGTTAATTGATGTCTCTAAAAATGGCCGTGGGGTGTGACTGTGTGTGTGCGCCCTAAGATGGATCGGCCCCATGTTTTAAGGATTAAGCGGAAGATATTGGAAATTGGAAAAATAAACTCGTAAATGTACAGCTAACCCACTTGCAGGGAGTAGGATGGTTGTTTCTCTCGATCCAGTGGTTTGAGGGCATACAGGAATCCAGACTCCACTCCAAAAATACCTTCGTCATCGCCGCTCACTAACAGATCTGTGTAGGTCAGTGGAAGATCAGGCAGCTGTGGAACAAGTTCAACAGACAAAACAAGGACCATGAGAGTTCAACAAAACATTTCAGCGTCTTTAACAAGTTGACGGTCCCAAAACCTTTACATGAAATGAACTGAAGGCATGACAAAGCTGTGGCATGACTTTTTTACTTGTTACTGGTCTTGATTCATTTATTTGTTTGCTCTTATTTTGTCAGTTCTACAACACTAAGGCTAGGAATATCGACAATTAAAGCCCGTGACCACTGGAGACCACTTAGTGCAGGTCAACCATTCAGACTTATAACAGAACAACATCTGTAGCAGCCTGATCCATGGTTGATGGAGGTGCTGTCTTACCAGCAGTAATGTCCCTGCCTGTGAAACCCCTTTGATGTAACGCAATGCATGCGACTCCGTGTATTTCTTTGGAGGTAACCGTGGTTGACAGAATTTTTTTGTGTGTGTGTATGAATAAACATAGCCGTTGTTATTACGCCATTTAAGTAACAGCAGAGTAGGCTAGTTACCCGGTCTAACTTACGTGTTTCGCTTTTCTGGTATCAAACGTGCAACGCTGTGAGAGCGCCGCTAAAGGCCAGTTGTGATATCATAGTGAAAAGGCGGTGCCGCGCCGTCGCTTATTACAGGAGTTAAAGGTGAGCCTGGCATTTAGGAAACTGGCCATGCAGGAAATTATAGAAAGTTAGCAAAGGTAACAACTGTGGCTCATGCATATACAAAAGCTGTTTGAGCCCAAACCCACTTTTCATGCTTGAATGCTTGAGCGGCCTTTAGCACCTTCCTCTCAAACTGGCAAAACAAGGGCAATCGAAATAACATTTGCATAGATCTAAAAGGTGATCGAAGAAGATATTCCTTCAGTCCCTGTGAAAGGTAGATAGAGCTGGAAACACATTTTACTTATCTTGGCATAAGGGTTAGCCTCTCTATCAGTGAAGTCCTCCGCCTGCCAAAAGAAGCAATGGAGACATTCTCAGGCCTACACTCCCTATGTGGAGGGGTGATGTCATGGGACTGGGGGTATGGGTACATCAAAAATAAATTCATTAAATTAATGTGCAGCACGGGGGCTCGGTGGGTAGCACAGTCACCTCACAGCAAGAAGGTTCCGGGTTCGATCCCAGGGCGGGGCGGCCTGGGTCCTTTCTGTGTGGAGTCTGCATGTCCTCCCCGTGTCTGCGTGGG
>JAUZST010002654.1:0-17843 GCA_034779995.1 Parotocinclus haroldoi | reverse complement strand
GGAGAGAGGTGGTAATTAGAAGGAGGGGCTAAGCGAACGAGGGAGAGAGAGAGAGACGGAATCAGGATTCCTGACAGTGACATGGGTTCACTGTTGTCATAAAGGGATGGCAGTCTGTGGCATTTAAACAATTCTCACTGACAATTAAGAGTCTTTATGTGTGCCCATAAAATATCCCCACACTATTACACCACCAGCAACCTGAACCACTGACACAAGGCAAGATGGATCCATGCGTTTATGTTGTTTACATAAAATGTTCACCCTTCCATTTTAATATTTTACTTCTGGATAACTCCGATGTAACGAGTGGTTATGAGAGTTACCTTTCTATGACCTTGATCTTTGATCTATGATCTAGGCCGTTCTTCTCTGATCCCTGGCCTCAATAAGGCATTTTCTCCTGCTGCTCCATAGATATTTTCTCTTTTGTGGACCATTCTCAGCAAACATTAGAGGTGACTGCATGTGAAAATTGCAGTAGATCAGCACATTTTGAAATACTCAGACTAGCCTGTCTAGTGTCAACAACCATGCCACGTTCAAAAAGTCACTTCAAATATCAGAATGGGGAAGAAAGATGGTTGAACTTCAACAGGGCATCTTGATCTTGAACAACACAATGCAACTCCAAGTCAGTTATACTTCTGTGAAATCAACCTGTCCAGTTAAGAAGCAACACTGATTGTAAATCATTTTCACCTGTTGTTGTGTAAATGGAACAGACAACAGGTAGAAATGAGATGCAGTTAGCAAGACAACTCCTATAAAGGAGCTGTTCTGCAAGTGGTGGCCACAGACAATTTCTCTGTTCTCAGCCTTTCTGGCTGATGTTTTGGTCACTTTTGGACACATTTTGTCAGTGCTCTCACCCCTAGAGGTAGCATGAGGCGGTGTCTACAACCAACAGAAGCTGTTCAGGTAGTGCAGCTGTGCGAGCTGTGTCAAGAAGGTGTGCTGTGTCTGTCAGCACAGTGTCCAGAGCATGGAGGCGATTCCAGGAGACAGCCCAGTACACCAGGAGACATGGAGGGGGCCGTAGGAGGGCATGAACCCAGAATCAGGACTGCTACCTGCTCCTTTGTGCAAGGAGAAACAAGAGGAGCAGTGCCAGAACCCTGCAAAATGACCTCCAGCAGGCCACTAATATCCATGTTTCTGCTCAAACTGTCAGAAACAGACTCCATGAGGATGGTATGAGGGCTCGGCGTCCACAAGTGGGACTTGTGTTTAACAGCCCAACACCGTGCAGGGCAATTGGCATGTGCCAGAGAACACCAAGATTGGCAGATTCGCCATTGGCGCCCTGTGTTCTTCACGGATGAGAGCAGGTTCACAATGAGCACATGTGACAGACGTGACAGAATCTAGAGACGCCGTGGAGAGCGATCTGCTACCTACAACATCCTACAGCATGACTGGTTTGGCAGTGGGTCAGTAATGGTGTGGGGAGGCATTTCTTTGGAGGGCTATATGTGCTCGCCAGAAGCACCCTGACTGCCATTAGGTACCGAGGTGAGATCCTTAGACCTATTGCGAGACCATATGCTGGTGCAGTAGGCCATGGGTTCCTTCTGATGCATGACAATGCTAGGCCTCATGTGGCTAAAGTGTGTCAGCAGTTCCTCCGTGATGAAGGCATTGAAGCTATGGACTGGCCCGCCCGTTCTCCAGACCTGAATCCAATCAAGCACATCTGGGACATCATGTCTCGTTCCATCCACCAATGCCATGTTGCACCACAGACTGTCCAGGAGTTGACTGATGCTTTAATCCAGGTCTGAGAGGAGATCCCTCAGGAGAACATACGCCGCCTCATCAAGAGCATACCCAGGCACTGTAGGGAGGTCATACAGGCACATGGAGGCCACACACACTACTAAGCCTCATTTGAACTTATCTTGAGGAATTTCTACTGAAGTTGGATCAGCCTGTAATTAGATTTTCCATTTTGATTTTGAGTATGACCTCCATGGGATAATCATTTTGATTGACATTCATTATTTTTATGTTATTTTGTTCTAAATGCATTCCACTATGTAATGAATAAAGATTTTCAACTCTGATATTTAATTAAAAGGTAGGATGTGTTATTTTAGTGTTCCCTTTATTTTTTTGAGCACTGTATAATAAGGTGCTCGGTGTGCCTACAATCACAGATGATGTGTAATGAAATGAACCTCCCTTTTTTCTGTCTCCAGACAAATGCATTTTCTTTATGAAATCATGATTCCCACAACATCTTGTTATAACCTGTGCTGCATATCATTCAGATGATTGTGTTTGCCTGTTATGTGTGTGGGCATGTTACGTAGGCCTGAGCATGTCTGAGGACAATGACTATACTTGTGCTGTTTCCGCTTTCTTAGCCGGCATGCAACAGCAGTGATAAGCATCGTGATAAATGAGAATTTATTTTGATACTTGTTTTGTACAGTGACTTGTTTTGCTTCACAAATCCAATTTTCTTGTTTACTAATGTGTTTTTACTTGTGTATCTGGTTACTAAATTGTACACATTCTGACCCCTATTATTTCACCTGCTGGATTTCTGACTATATTAATTGACAACAAAGTACCCAGATAGAAATGTCAGATTGCTACAACTTTCAGCACGCATTTATGTCTTATGGTACGTAAATGCTTACAGGTGTGTACAGGTATGATTGCAACCACTTTGTCCTGCCACAAGAAGGTGTAAAAGCTGCTGCCCTATAAAAATGCTCTTAGAGACTATTTTAGAAGCATTGCTTACTGCTATACATGCCTCTATGATGTATTCGATGACATTTTTGAGAGGGAGCGTGTAATTTGACTGGGAGAAGAAAGCTAATCACTTTGATGAAATGCCTGCCATCTAGGCTGTTCTGACTGCTATTAGGAAGTATTGGGAGCAGTGATTCCATGAGGACAAGCACACATGGTGAAGAGGCTGCAGACAGACAAACAGACAGACAAGTAATGTAAATGATTGATTGATTCGCCGACAAGCACTTCCTACAGATCCATTGTCCACCATCCAGACACAGGCAACACCTTCACTACACACCTTTGTCTCTGGGCACTCTAGGCAATTAGCAGAAGGAAACATGTTGTCACAGCACACATTATGTGTCCTGCCATTGACAGCCAATCACCACTGCCTTCATTTTCAGTGGTGTCGTGAACAAGCTACATGGACTGCTTCAGACTGGAACCATATCGACTTTAGTGATAAATCAAGGTTCTGCTTGAGCGCTGATGACGGTCGAGTTCTAGTATGTAGGCCTTGTGGTAGGCACTTCAACCTTGCCTTTGCTGTGGAGTAACACACTGCTCCAACCTTCATCTCCAGGGGAGTCAGAAGCTTCTGCCCAAATTTATAAGGCCAAATTTACCAGGCCTTTCAACTTGTGCGCAGGATCTGCACCCCCAGCTTCAACCCAGTAAACATACTTTCTTTCTAATATTGAAATCACTTATGTCATCGGTACATTCACAAATCCTGTATACAAAGTTTCATTCGATCCCAACAAGTCCTTCTTGGTACTTTACTTTTTATGTAACTTGGGTGTATGGGTTGTGTGTGGTGACAGCATTGTTGTTTGATTTCTTCTTTTCTTTTTCCCTTTTTCCAAAAGTCTTTTGCAGTTTCTGCTTTTAATTTGTATCATTTTTTATATTTCTATGAACTTGAACATATGGCAGGGTCACTGTATATCTGTACCAGAACTAATGTACTGATCTGTCCAGCTGTCACAGTATGTTCTATTCTATAAGCTGGGCTCTATGTTTTGTTTAGCTGGAGTGAAGTACTATGTGGACCCCTCCACGTACGAGGACCCAAGTGAAGCTGTCAAAGAATTTGCCACTGAAATTGACCCTGCACACCTGAAGACTGATGAAGTCATTGGTGCTGGTGAGTAGGTAGGGACATATAAAGATATAAAGGAGTTGTGTCAAGTTTCTGCCATTCTACATTTCTATTTCTTGACTACTTTCATTTAAACTGTATTTCTGATCCTTTTAGATGCTTTTTCTTTTTCTCTCTCCTACTCTGTTTTCTTACATTTAACACTGAAATCATTACATGGAATCAGAAATATGTTTATATAATGGAATATAATCTGCTACTTCATAACATATGTATAGTTTTGCTTTGCTGAACTGTTTTCTTATTCATCTCTTCAGCTCAGTTTGGTGAGGTGTCTCGAGGCAGATACAGGCCACTGGGCCGTAGAGAAGTGCTTGTTGTGGTGAAGACACTGCGCTGGGGAGTGACAGACCGTGAGAGAGGAATCTTTCTCAGTGAGGCAGGAGTTCTGGGGCAATTCGATCATCCTAACGTGCTGAAGCTTGAGGGTGTCATCACACACACTCCTCCTGAACGCATCATTACTGAATTCATGGAGAATGGACCCCTAGATGCCTTCCTCAGGGTGAGAGCGAGAAATTGTTACATTTGGATAAGTGGCCAAGAGTTGCTCAAAATTACCTGTATTGTTTGAAATAGCTCTGTTTAGGCTAAGGAGAGAATTATTTAGACGTTGCTGGCATGTAAGAAGGGTTGCATAATAAAATGTAGGAATTGTCCTCCATCCTCATTTATGAGGGAATTAAAATATTCACAGTTAGGGGCAATTAAGGGCAACCACGGGCAGCACGGTGCCTCCTGGTAGGTCCTGGGTTCAGTCCCAGGGTGGGTCCTTTCTGTGTGGAGTCTGCATGTCCTCCCCGTGTCTGCATGGGTTTACTCCAGGTACTTTCCTCCCACAGTCTAAAGACATGCGTGTTAGGTTAATTGGTGTCTCTAAATTGTCATTGACTTGTGTATGCAAAACACTCCAGCCGTGTAACTGAAAACAGCTGCACGCCGGTCCCAAGCCCAGATAAATGGGGTGGGGTAGAGAAAGCAATGGCAAACTACTCCACTATCCTGCCGAAATACTTCATGGATCACATTGATGAAAGACAGAATTGTGTAGAGATCGATGATCCATCAACTGACCGAGAATCGGCCGCGACTGCAAGGTTAATCCAATCCAATCAAAGGCAACCACCTTTTCGTCTCCTTATTGTCGGAGACGCTGCACAGTCTAAGAAGTCAGCCCTGTAAACTGCATAGCCCAGATGCCACGGCACAATTATATAGTGTAAACACGTACAGCTTTAAGGCACTTAGTCTAAAAGCTGCACCCGGCAGACACGCTATTTAAACTGGCAAGAGTTAGTGTCAGAATGACTTCTTTATATGAAAATCATCTATCAAAATGAAAATCATGTTGGCTGTGTGTGTATGTAGGAGAGAGAAAAACACACAATCATTTTTTAAATGAAATTATGAATGCTGATATAGGGATGTCATATGAAGAAATAATATTTCAGAGGAAAGATCATAGAAGTAAATTAAGACAAGGTGAAGGGAGATTTAAGGGAGTGAATGATTAATGAGAACAGTATAGAGTGGAGGAGTTGAGAAAGTGAGTTTATTTGAAAGAAAGATGCTCTGAAAGCAGGGCATCTCTCTTGCGATTTGGAATGCACACATAATAACCCGGAGATCCTAAGCTCAAATCTCCTCTTAGAGAAGTCAGTCACATGAACACACTCTTTTCTTTCTTTATATCTGCCTGTCATATCAAAAATGATAGACTTTTTATATAATAAATAGATGAAGCAATTACAATGGAGCGTTCTGCTTCTCTTGGACTCCCACAATGTAGGCTGGTTTCTTCTTTAGTGCTCTTAAAGGTCAAGACCTGTAGCATTCTACTCCTTTAAAATATCTGAATTTTCCATTAAATTTGTCAGAACAATTTAAGATTTGTGTTACTCTTTAAAGCTTTGAAAAAACAGCATTACCTTGTTCCTTTTCATTTATACAATTCATTTTCAGCCTTTTTATCTGTATACCATTCACATAAAATTGCTGATAGCCTGAGTGATTCGGAAATACAGGGCATTTTGGTCTTTGCAAAAAAACCTATATTTTTTCTGTCACCTATAGTTTTATTGTTTTGCATATAATTGCATACAGTACATGCCACGGGTTTGCTGTGTTTTAAACACAAAGCAAACACAGCTTTTTTGGACATTGATAGTCCACATAGATAGTGTTCAATTACCACATCTTAAAATTTGCATTACCACAAAATTAAATGCTCACCACCATGTCCAGTCAGAGCTTGACTACTACCATAGGACCAAGAGCACCCTAAATGATTATAAATAAATACAAATGTTCTGACTGCTACTGAGAGGAGCAGAAGGAATTTACTTGTCTTGCTTGGGAAAAAGGAACACGTGAATCTGTGTTCTGAGTCATTCTAATAATTCCCTGCATTGCATGCCAAACTTATTTTTAAATTCAGTTCAAAGAGAGAATGTGTTAGGTCAGATATGGCCAACAAAAAAATGAAAAAGCTGGATGTCCCGTGTTATGAATATTTATAATACCTCTGGACTGGGATTGCAGAGAGCATAAATAAAGTACAAGTATGCACCACGAATCTGTGAAAGATGTCATTGACTGAAATTAATGTTGACCAGATGTTACCAACACTTTTTTGCTGTTGTACGGAAAATGTAAAGGTATTTTCGGCAAGAGACCTGTGTTAATGATGTGTAAATGTGCCATAGCTACCACAGAAACACAAGCATAACACTACCATCTAAAAAGCATCTGAAATCTAATCTTTTACACATACCTCTCACTCTAGGAAATATACAAGACTGTGGTGCTTCAGTTACTCATATATTTATTTTTCTTTTGCACTTAACAGTCATTGGATTCACTGTGTAAAAGTTCAAATACATTGCAAAGTACAGAACGAGCACACATTAACAGGCAAGTGAACTGTAGAGCCAAAATATAAATGCACGTAACTAAACATACCCCTCTGGCTGCACACAGCCAAGAAGGAATTGAAGTCCACTTGAAGTTAAAAACTAATTTTCAGAACAGGCAAAGCAGTATCAACTTTTAAACTCTTATGCTTTCTATTTCACGTCTCTTCTTGGCAGAGACCGCAGGTCCTACTTATGCACATAGATAAATACACATGCCAAACCAATTTTGATTTGACCAGCTTTTTTGATTTGTAGCCTCAAGGTCTGGGGATAAAATATATATTTTCATTATATTTCATAAAAGATATTATATTACATTTACTCTTATATTTTCTCGAGATATTATATTTTCTTTTTTAATGTATCATAATTATTAAGACCACAGTCGTTAAAGTGAAAGGAAGTTGATCAGAAGATTGACAGCACTTACCTCCTCTCTTGCAGGAAAATGAAGATCAGTTCAGTGTGCTGCAGTTGGTGGGAATGTTGAGAGGCATTGCAGCAGGAATGCGTTACCTTTCTGAGCGGAACTTTGTGCATCGTGATCTGGCAGCTCGCAATGTTTTGGTGAACGCGAACCTTATATGTAAGGTTTCAGATTTTGCACTGTCACGGCATATGAAGGACCAGGATCACAACATGCCTACATACACTGCCTCGCTGGTGAGTTCAGGGAAACTGACCTTTCTTACACAAAAAAAGCAAAATCAGGCAAAAATATTAATAACTGTGCTTACATGGGCATAGAACGTTTCACACAAGTCACAACACTTTCGTTTATCTGTTTAGGGTAGTAAAGTCCCTATAAGGTGGACTGCTCCTGAAGCTTTCCAGCATCGGAAGTTCAGCTCAGCTAGTGATGTCTGGAGCTTTGGGATTCTCATGTGGGAAGTCATGTCATATGGAGAACGACCTTACTGGGACATGAGCAACCAGGAGGTAAGGTTTGTTTTTTTGTGTCTGTGTGTGTGTGCGTGTGTGTGTGTGCGTGTGTGTGTGCGTGTGTGTGTGTGTGTGTGTGTGTGCGTGTGTGTGCGTGCGCATGTACTGATGTCTGCATGTACTGATGTCTGCATTACTGATATCATTATGTACTGGCAAAGTCTTGTATATTGCAAGCTGAATTACTAGCCAGACTAATGTCTGTTTAGGTAAGACAACGCTGTTTATCATATCAGAAATACTTTCTGCTCACACAAAAAAAGAAGAAGTTCACTTACATGAAAATTATCATTTAAATAAGCATACCATTTTACAACTTCAGCTGTAAGTGGAATCTCAGAATTCAAGCTTAATTGGTCTCAGAAGCTCATTAGAGCAGGGATAGAGCATAATTCAATTAATATACAGTGAAACCTCAGTTCTCATCATTAATCTATTTGAAAGTGCCTTACGATAACCAAAATTATTTTAAAATTTAAAATGATTTTATACACTGTGCATGCCTACATCATTTAAATGAAAGACTTTTGTGTGTGTGTCTGTTTGTTTGTGTATTTGGCTTATTTATCGTCGCTTATCGGCATCAGTGGCCATCCGGCAACACACACAAGATTACATCCACACACAAGTTAATCTGAAGACCAGTCATACATACACAAGTCAATGACAATTTAGAGACACCAATTCACCTAACGCACATGTCTTTGGACTGTGGGAGGAAATCGGAGTACCGGTAAACCCACGCAGACATGCAGACTCCACACAGAAAGGGCTCAGGCCGCTCCACCCTAGGATTGAACCCAGGACCTTCTTGCTGTGAGGCAGTGGTGCTACCCCCATGCTGCCCCTGTGTGTATGTGTGTGTGTGTGTGTGTGCGTGCGTGCGTGCGTCGATTTAATATCATCAAACACCTCAGGCCACATGATCTCCACTGAATCTACATGATTCATATGATGTGTGTAACTATTTTTATTACAGATCTGGTGCTATGCATTAATAATTCATGTAAAGAATTCACAAACAGCTGACTAGCACTGGATAAAAGTGTGTAGCCAAGCAAACTAATTAAAGTAATATTTAGAGCCCTGCAGTAGTTAGCCTAAATGAGTGAGTACACAGATGAAAACATGGCAGTAGTTTTAACTAATGTAATTTATCTCTCTCTCGCTTTGTCTCTTTCACTCGCTTGCTCGATCTCTGTCTGTCTCTTTCTCTATTTAGGTAATAAAGGCAGTACTTGATCAGTATCGTCTTCCTGTTCCTAATGGTAGCCCTCCTGCTCTACATACTCTGATGCTGCAGTGTTGGCAGGCTGATAGGCAAGATCGACCCAAATTTGACTCTCTTTTGTCCTCTTTGGATTGTCTCATACGACATCCTGCTTCCCTAAAAGCTCAGCATGCTCGGTAAGACAAGCACAAGAACTACATATTCCAACTCAATTATTTAGATAATTTCCACACCCTTGGCCCGGGCCCAGTTTGAGGTGTGGTGGTGAAAGCTGTATTTTTGGGTAGGCCTAATCATTTGTGGCTGCTCAGAAGACACACAAATATATAGTATTATGCGGAGGATTTAGTAAGAATGTTAAAATGCTGAGTAAAATGCTACTTAGAAAGAATGCTGAAAAGAAAGAATGCTTTTGAAAATAGAAGTATTAATACTTTTGTCAGTGAACAAAAAGAGAAATCTAAATCAAATCAATATTTGGTTTGACCACCCTTTACTTTAAAAACAGCATCTTTTTTGTGCACTCACACTGAGTCAGGGAATTTAGTAGGATTATATTCAGGTGTATGATTAACCAATTATACCAGACAGGTGATAGTGATCGTCATTTTCATATGTAGGTTGAGAAACTGTCATTAACTGAAACAGAAACAGCTCTGCCACAAAGTTGAGGTTGTGGACTTAGCACAACACAAAGTAGTTATACTGCATCATGGAGGTCTCTAGCCGGCAAAGTTTTCAAAGCAGAATAAGGTTATAATATGTGCTGTTCAAATTTAGACACAGGGTTCGGCCAAAGAAACTTAGTGCAGAGCAAAATTGACTGGGAAGTGTGAAGAAACTCTGAGAAACAAGTGCATTTAACTCTGGCAGCTATGTTGTAAAGACCCAGGATTTTTCCCCTTGTTTCTATGGTATGTTGCACTGCAAAGATACAGTACTTCTTACATATCTTGTTCCTCTCCTTGTGGGGCATTTGCCACAAATTCAAACTTGTTCCCAAAAAGAAACAAATCCGCAATCATTTATGTGCTAATATGTTGTTCAGGACTCAGCCTGCTCATGTTTAATGAAACTTTGTGTTTAATAAAACTTTCTGCACCAGAGGCTGCGCTGTTACATGCTTTTACAACTGATTTAATACAACAGCTAATGTATCTGGCAAGGTAATATATACGTTAATTGAGTAGTAGCCTCAATAATAAGGATAACATCCTTATCAGATGTAGCTGCATCAAATTAATTTAGCATGTGTCTGCATGTCTCATGTATCAAACTTTCCGAGCAGATATCAATTCAATTCAATTTTATTTTATTTCTATAGCGCTTTTTACAACGTAACATTGTCTCAAAGCAACTTTACAGTAATACATTATCTTCAAAGGCCAATCCCAAGTTGAGCAAGCCCAGGGCGACAGTGGCAAAGAAAAACTCCCTAAAATGGTAGAAAGAAACCTTGGGAGGACCAAGACTCAACAGGGGACCCATCCTCCATGGGCAGCCTAGATGTTAATTAAATAAATACTGTAATGTTATTGCCAAAGTGGCAGAAAACACTGCTTTACTATTTTCTTCCTTTTTGGAGTTTTTTTTCTTCTGCCACTCACCAAATGAACCTTGTGCTAGATAATGTTTAAGAAAGTACCTATTCAAATAATGAGAGACTATGTTTTGTCCTGTCTTATAACCTGCTGACTACTTCCATTTTTCTCACATTTTAAGTCCCACACAGCCTCTGCTTAGTCCAACCCCCACAGATTTGTCATCAGTGACAACTGTCATCGAGTGGCTAAGTGCACTGAGGATGGACCGTTACAGGAACGAGTTTGAGAGAGCACAACTGCAAAGTCTGGAGAGAGTGAGCATGCTCACTATGGAGTAAGTACTCTTAGCATACATAATGCAAGGGTTGAACTGCATTAACTGCTCTGAACACTTCTGACAGGGTTTTAAGTTATCCAGGTCGAGACTAACTATTTTTTTACTAAGGGCATGCTGGCCCCTAACTGAAGAATTTAGGAACGCCCAACCAAAAAAATTAGGGTTGCACATGTTAAATTGACAGACAATGCAAATATTCACATTTCTACTTATTTCCTGTTTTACTAATAAATAATCTTATAATAAAAACAGAAGTTACCATGAGCTGTTTGACTTTGATTCACAAACTAATTCATTGTACCACCAATTGTTTAAAAATATGATTTGAATGTCATTACACTTAAGTTAAATATGGCACTTGTAAATGTTTAAATTACAAAAACATTAACAGTAGACAGTGCTTCAGAAGTTAGCCTACTGTGTTGAGTCTTAGTATTTGTTGGTCTTCCTTGTTGCAGAATTCTTGCGTATATGATTTCACATTCCTTAGTAAATATGCCCAGATCACAATATCATGATAACATCTATCATAACTGACACACAAGGAACGTCCTTCATCTTCTTGTGTGTCTTCTGTTTTAGTGTATTTGCCGTTATGCCAATAAACGTAATAAATATGTTTAATATATGTCATTTTGTCGTTTTATCTGAGTTGTGCCTGTAACTATTTTCAAATTTTGTTTTACTGGCATGTTGTTGATATCGGCAGACCTTACATATGAGGTCAACAGACCTTATATTCTTATGTTCATTGAATTACTGTCTTTGCAGTAGCAAAGCCAGTTAAATTCATTCAGCCATTCGTAACAAAAACTGCTTTTTCAGCATTTCGTTACGTTTTAATGCCCGTGTCTGACAGAAAAGTGTCAGAAAGAACTGATTAATCGTACCCTTAATTTATCCGTCGTCATTGTTAACCGACGCGTACTCTTCCAGTGTTTGCGGAGTAAGCCTATAGACAAACTCCATGATCACGTCCAAAAACAACAACGTGCAAGTATTTCTGAAAAGCTTTTTGGTTTCCCACTCTTGGCTGTTATTTAAATAAGAACTGATCCAGAAGGCACACAAACTAACATAATGATAATAACAATAACAAGAAACAATGTTCAAGTGTTCAGCATCACAGGCAAACCAAAATACCAGACTCCAAAACTGAACTGAAGCAGTACCCTATACAGTGGAACCATGGAATTCGAGAAGGTCATTTCCATCTCCAATTTGGTTTGACGTTGAAATCAAATTTCCTCATGAGAAGTAATATAAATAGAATGAATCTGTTTCCGACCCCCGAATGAACAATGTACAGGTTACTAGACAGTATACCTAGAGCTAAAGGACAAGTGATATTCTCTCAAGCACTTCAGTATACACAGTTTGGCCAGACAAGATTTGAGAGAGGAGTAAAGGAAGTAATAACAGCCATGCGACTGGACTCAAGTGACTTTTAAGATTGTTTTAATTAAGTTTTTTTGATTAAAGGTTGAACCAACTGGATTTAAATTAAGAGAATCAAGCTTTTACTGGCAGCTGAATCAGCAACTCTGTCTTCTGTCATCCACAGTACAAAATCACAATTGTTTAAAAATAACATTATTATAAAAGAATAATCATTTTGGCCAAATCTAACAGGAAGGAGAAACAAAGTAATTTCCCTGCAGATCCTGTATCATGACACTTCATTCTAAACAACCATACTTTGTAAAGCAGTCTCTTACTCTCTGTATGTCTGTTTCAGGGATGTGCAGACTTTGGGAGTGAATATGTTGGGTCATCAGAGAAAGATTGTGAATGCAGCTCGGCAGCTAAGGACTCACCTCACTCAGGGACAGGTGGAGGTGTAGAGAACTATCATGCCTTTCGATGGACAACTTCTTACTGCAGCCCAAGCACTGCAACAAGGGAAACTCGAGAGTTCTTGCACAATGAATACGCTGCTGTGGAATATTTATTTGCTCATATGTCTGTCAGTATTCTTCACTCCCTTGTCTACTTCATGTATCCATCCATATTTTTCTCCCTGTGCTCTACTGTTAAGCCATTCAATATAGTGAGCGTATTGAGAATGGTTGCGGTTTGAAAGTGAATACAATTTATAATTACACACAAATCCTAAAGAGATTCTTATAGAGATTTGGTTAAAATAAAGCGCTGGGTTCATGGAAATAAACTGACTAAGTGGCTTACATAGAGCCTATATAGCACAGATCAAATCAAACGGCTATGGTAAATATAATATAATATGAATAGCTAATTTTGCTATACATACATATAAGCATATTTATCAGCGTATTTAAGTGTATTCAAATGCACCACGTACCCTGTACCCCCCAAGCTTTTAACACACTTTCAGTGAAGAAACACATATGGAACATGATCTGAACCATGTCAACAGAATCTCTTACGGTTCACCACATGAGTGTCTGGCATGTGAATGGGTCAAATAAGTTTGTGATTATTCTGCCCTTGGCAACCTTAGTAACTTTGACAGTTCAGACTACAGGAACAGTCTGTGTGAGTGTTTAGCTGTTTACAAAATGCTTTATGTAATGAGGTAAATAAGACTGCATGGTCTGAAACTATTTCCACTGGTAACACAGAGCTTTGGGTAAGTTAGACAAGACCAGGGTTGCCATGGAATGATTTGTTAGACCATGGGGGAGATCCCTTGGGATTGTAACTTCAAGACAGATGTTATATCTTAATACACCATTTTTTAACAGGATTTTTTTAATAAGGGTGGATTCACAGAAGTTACACTTCAACTAAATGTTTTCTTCTTTGATCTTACAACCCTGATTACAATGAAGTTTGGACGTTGTGTAAAACATAAATACAAAAAAAACATAATATGTTGATCCTTTTTAACCCATATTCAACTGAATGGCTAAATGGCTATCATTTTATACAAATATTCACTCATTTTGAATTTGATGCCTACAATACGTTCCAAATGAGTTGGGATAGGGGCATGTTTACCACTGTGTTACATCACATTTTCCTTTTTAACAAACACTAATTGTTGAAGTTTTGTAGGTACGTTTCTTCGCATTTTTGCTTGATGTACTTCAATTGCTCAACAGTCCGGGGTCTCTGTTGTCGTATTTTGCGCTTCATAATGCTGCACACATTTTCAGTGGGAGACAGGCCTGAACTGCAGTCAATCCAGCCTAGTACCCGCACTCTTTTACTACAAAGCCACACCATTGTAATATGTACAGAATGTGGCTTGGTATTGTCTTGCTGAAATTAGCAGGGACCTCCCTGAAAAAGATGTTGCTTGGATGGCAGCATATGTTGCTCCAAAGCCTGTATGTACCTTTCAGCATTAATGGTACCTTCACAGATGTGCAAGTTATTCATGCCAATGGGCACTAATACACTCCCATATCACCAGAGATGCTGCCTTTTGAACTTTGCGCTGATAACAATTCAGAGAGTCCTGTGTTCACTGACAATAGTTTTCTGGTGTTCCTTAATTCCAAATGAGTAAATATTTGCCAAAACAATAAAGTTTATCAGTTTGAATGTTAAATATATTGTCTTTGTGGCATATTCAAGTAAATATGGGTTAAAAAGGATTTGAAAAACATCGTATTCTGTTTTTATTCACACACTGTCCCAACTTCATTGGAATTGGGGTTGTGCATTTCCAAATCAGAAAATGTTAGGTCAGTGTGGAAAATCCATATGAAAACACACACAATGTTTCCGTCATTTATCTTGACTTTTATTTCATTGCAGACAGTATAACATTACTGCATTTCAGGCCTGCAACACATTACAAGAAAAAGTTGGTATGGTGAAGCATTTACCACTTTGTAATGTTGCCAATCATTTTCACGACAAATAAAATATCTTTTGGAGCAGAGGATACCAAGTGATTTAGTGTTTCAGGTTTCATTTTGCCTCATTCTTCCTTCAAACATGTCTTAAGATGTGCGAAGGTACAGGATCGTCATTGTTGCATTTTTCTTTCAAAATGCACTGCACATTTTCTGTTGGAAATCTTAAAAGGCCAATCCAAAATTGAGCAAGCCTAGGGCGATAGTGCCAAGGACAAAACTGCCTGAATGTAGAAAGTAACCTTGGGAGGACCAAGACTCAAAAAGGGACCCATCCTCCTTGGGTGGCCTAGATGTTAACTGAAATAGTTAAGTTTGTATTCCTGGTCAAATTAACTAAACAGTAATAATAACATTTACATTTATGAATATAACTCTACATTGTAGTGCTTGATAAATGTTTGCCAAAATAATTCCTTGCCCATGTGTTTATATCAGCTATTGTTGAATGGTGCAGTGCTATCTAAGGAATTGAAGATCAAGCTTGGCTTGTGCCCTTGGCCTTTAGGCAATTCCTCCCAATTCCTTGAATCAGTTTGTGATATTATGCACTGTAAACTGAGAAACATGCAAAATCCTTTCAGTATTACTCTGAAGTTTATCTTTTTAAAATTTAAAAAAAATTGTCACAAAGTGTGCCTTTCCTAAATGTTGCTTTTTGTATCAAATCACGATTATAATGACCTGTTGACAGCTGTTATGTGCATATGTTTGAAAGTACATCATTATTTAGTTATTTTAATTTGCGTTTTTAGCTACCTTTTAATCGTACCGTCCCAATATTTTATGTTGCAGGACTGAAATATAAAAATGTTTAGTAACAAATGGATGTCAGAGTTGACAAGACAAACCATGAAACATCTCAGGTTCATACTGTTTGCAATAAAATAAAAGTCAAAGTAAATGTAAGAAACATTGTGTGTTTTTATATGCATTTTCCATACTGTCCATACATTTTCCATTTTTTTCTGATTTGGGGTTGTATACTGTTAACAAAAAATTGGGGGATATCCCCTAATGCTACTCCTAATATATCTTCTACACTATACTGCAAAACCGGCTATATAATCACTCAGCTGTTGTCTCAACTGTTGTCTAGTCTTAGCCTTTCAAAGCTTCTTCATTATGTGTCTCAGGGAGTATGTATTTGCCATGGTTTCCTCTGGCATGTCATGATTCTTTTAATGGTGCTTAGCAGGTTTTTATTCATTGTTAATATGATTGTATATATACAACCTAATTTAACTAAACTGTTCTCTACCATTAAAGTGGCAAACAGCACTTTGCTAGTCCACTACCTTGGTACCCAGGTTCAAGTTCTGGCACAGCCTTGTCAAACACCATACAGACCCATATTTGACCATGTCTGAAGGAAGGGATGCCAGACAGGGTAGTGCTGCGATGGTGATATTCCAAATTCTTAAATCTCCCCTAATAGTCTGCTCTTCCTCGTTCACGAAACAAATATGCACTTTACATTCACCTGCTTATCCGCTTCATCCTGGACAGAGTTGCGGCACAGCTGGTGCCTAGTTGACAGCACAAGGTAGAAATAACCCCAAACAGGGTAAGTAAAACACTCTGTCAAAGGGCACTTTAAAGACACCGATTAACCTACCACTGGACTGTGGGAGTAATGAGAGTATGGAGAGGACATGCAAGAAACACATTCCTTTTGTACATTTGATTTCATAGCACTTAGTTCTGGAATGACACTGATTTAGAGTTGTGTTGCATTAGTGTCTAATGTTTGTTAGAAACATCTTATCATATATTGCACTTTATTTAGGAATGTTAAAAAAAATGTCCAAATATGTGATCTTCTAATTTTTTCCGCACTCACTACATGGATACATCAAGTCAAGCCGATTCAGGATGTGCAAATATTATTCTATCATGCTCCAGGCCTGAGATATGACCTATGGCCTGGCCACTGCAGCAGGGGGAAAAAAATGTTCTTCATCCATAACAGTACCAAAGAAAATTCTGCTACCACCACTGAATATCAATTTTAAGTCTTATGAAGAGCTTTGTGAAGGCAATAAACAAAAATGTAGAAGCAGTCCAGTATTTCATTTGTAAATTTCTGAAGTTGAGTAAAGCAAAGATAAAGGAAGGAGACTGTATTGGTCCTTAGATTCATGTGCTTCCGCAAGATGAGGATTTTCACTTTTTACTGCATGGCAAGGAAAAAGCTGCATGGGCAACATTCTAGTTAGTGGTGACAAATTTCCTTGGAAACACAGTTTCTTCCTTGGAAGAAACAATTTCAGCCCTAGAAAGCACTTGGCTATAGCACATTCTTAAAATTTCATTTCTTGCACTCTCATCTAGATTTCTTTGCACCAAACTTTGGAGCAGTCAGTGACAAGCATGGTGAGCGATTTCACCAGGAAATTGCAGCTATGGAAAAATCAGGATAAAGGGAACCCTTGAAAGCTCGCAGACTACTCTCAAACCTATTTAAAGGCGTGTGGCGGCAAATCATAAACAAATATGTTTGCCGTGTGGAATTTTTTACACGGCCTGTGTGATGTAAAGTTTGCATCCTGCAACACATGCAGGAAACAAATACCTTGCGAGGGTAAAACAAGTCACCTGGAGCAGCAACAGTCAAACGGCAATTAAATAACACCAAAATAATTGAATTAATGGGGTTGGATGACCAGCCTTTCTCGGTGGAGAAAGAATAGTTGTCCCTGCAAGTATTTTGTGTTTTTTCTCTTGGAAAAGTCAGTAATACAAGATTTTTTTCTAAAATAATTTTATTAATCAATGTAATAATAGTCAATGTAATATAAGTTCATTTTCCTAACACTGGGTCACGTGAAGTTGGGGTACCTGTAGTACAGTGTACTAATCCATCGCATGTCACAAGCACGCACTTTAATTAGTTGATTGGCGCTAACGAATGTCTTTGGGAAATCGGAGAACATCCAAATTCCACATAGGCCAAATCCAGACCGGGAACCTCACTGGGTCTCACCGTCTGGAGCTGTGACATGCTAAAACATTAGCGCTAAGCAGCGCGTGTAACCAAGTGTGCAAAACGAGTGTAGTTTTATTACTAGTCACACACTCCTTAGTGTAGCAATGCACTATTTGGGACACAACCG